>JAQFVV010000008.1:3626210-3851524 GCA_028023455.1 Epiperipatus broadwayi | reverse complement strand
TATATATATATTAAAGGCTATTAGAGAAATTTATGGTACAACTTCATTAATCTCAGCAAAACACAAATCACTAGAAGAAAGATTGATCATGTTCAGACTAAACTGTTTCATGAGTAAATGTTTAGCATAGTCTCATTATAAAACTTTGAAGAGAGTTTAATATTATTTTATAATGATTATTTGCACTTGGTATAGTAACGAAAACTATTATTGTAAAAACATGGCAGCTTTTAAAATGCTGAGAATAAGTTTAAAGTTAGAAAAAAAAAATTATAATTGAAAAAATAAAAGATAAAATAAGTGAAAATAATAAAAAAATACTATCAATTAATCATGCAAAGTTGATATATAGATATATAGGTTTACAAACGATATCAACCTCTCTGTTGGCTGAATATAAAATGATATACAACTCAATTAAAGAAAAAACGTCAAAAATATTAAAAAAGTATTTATCCATCAACAATGAAGAAAATGATCAATTAATTATTAAACGTATAACAGTATTTATTTAAAAATAGTTATTAAGATTAATCATGACAAAATAGTCACAACAATTAATATCACTTAAGGTAATTAATATTATGAAATGAAAGCCATTGGAAACTATAAATAATTTTAAGATAAAGAAATTGAACTACTGGATAAATGTGATAATCATTAATTTTCTAAGATTATTTTCAAAATTAAACATAATAACAGAGCTCATAACAACTAGTTTCATTTAACCTTTGGATTATCTAAAAAGCAAGATAAACTTTAATTATATTAATTAAACTAATAATTATATAAAGCTACATTAAGCATCAATTCACTCAGTTTTTTTTTATAATGATATTTACAATAATAATAAAGTATGACTAAAAATGCAACATAAAGCAATGACATAACTCATAAAAGTAATAATTTATAAGCATGCGTATTATTATAAAAATAAACGTATGCCTTTCTCATATTTCAATAGCAACAACTTCAAAAAACCAATTCTAATACACTGAAAAGTATCAAATGGAACATAATTAAAGAAAAATGCTATAATGCTTTAACATTATGTTGTATGAAAATTTCAAATTTTTTTTGACATATGATAATTTTAGTGCCATGATAAAAAAATAATTCCATAAAATAATCATATTACATTGATAAAATTAATGCTTCTACACTTAAGAAAATGTATCTTAAACTGCTTAGCATTATTTCAAACAAATTATTAATGTCCTTAAAAATTAATTGTATTTCAATAGAGTGTTACTAAGAACAACAGATAGCATTTAGTTATCAAGGATAATAGTTTGTCATTTCTGGATATTTTCTTAGTTCTTTCATTTCAGCATTCAGAGATATATAATATAATTTAATAAACATTTTAAAAATACATAAGTCTATTTAAATAACATATAATTTTTTTAATAATAAAAAAGAAATTACAAGATGTTATGACTTTAAAAGAATCTGATATATTGTTATTGACACATATTTTGACAAGGGTTGTGCATATATATGTAAGTAGAATATTAATTTATTAAAGAATGACTTGAAAACACAAATAATTTTTTGAAAATTTTTAATGTAAAAAGCAATAAAAATATTAAGTACAGAAACAATATAATTATCAAATTAAGATCAACAGCATCGGTTTTATTGCCAAATGTGATAAAGTTCACAATTTATTCAAATTAAGAACTCTTTTTATCTTGATAAATTTGATAATTTTTTTATATTTAATTAAAGTTTAAAAAAAGATAGATTGATAATAGAAACATAAATATTATTAATTCATATTAATGATTGATTAATAATATTTATTTTTACAAAGCACAGACGGTATTGAAATCAAACTGAGAGAGTGCAAACCTCTCAAGCGCTTAGCCAATCAGATCGCAAATACTGAGACAGAGAATTTAACAAGAAAAGTGTGGTTCCACTCTATTATCCAAGCCAGTCCAAAGTACTTAGATCTGAAAGCGTAGTAAATCGAAAAATTTCACGCTGTATGTTTATAATTAGAACTCAGTGATTTGAGTGTGAAGATATTTAAGATTCACACTTTCAGATCTAAGTACTTTGGACTGGCTTGGATATATAGAAAGACAAGTAAAGAAGAGAGTGGAACCACTCTTTTCTTGTTAAATTCTCTGTCTCAGTATTTGTCATCTGATTGGCTAAGTGCTTGAGGGGTTTGCACTCTCTCAGTTTGATTAATGATTAATATATAGACCTTTTTCTTTCAATATTTTTGTAATATTTGTGTTAATTGTGAACATGCATATTCTAATGTCAGAAATAACAACTGATTTGCTTTTGTATTCTTTTTTTCTACACTTTTTCAGACATATTTTAAACTACTAATTATTCTCAAAATATTTATTCAAGTAAGTGTATTACATGTAATTAGAAAATAAAAATTACATTAATAAAATTGAAGAAGTATGTTGCAAGTTCATAGTTCATTTTTTAGAATGGTTTCAAGAGCAATGCTTGATACGATTGGTTCAGGAGTGTCCCTTGTAGTGATGATCAATAGGTTCCAAAATCTGGCTGTGGTTAGGAATTATCCTTGAGTTTTGGTTTTCCTGGCAATTTACATATGCTGTATTGATTGTTTGATTAGATGTTGAATAGGTCCCAAGTATATAATTAGAGCTCAAAATTATTTTTATTATTAGAATCTAAAACTTTATTGAATGGAATCCTATGGTTCTGCAAAACTGAAGTTTAAATCTAGATCTAATGTATATTTAAAATATAACCAAAATGGACAAATCTGAATTTAATTTATAGTTAAAGTAGAAAAAAATAATAGAAAATTAATTAATTTTGTATTAATTTTTTAAAAAAAAAGATTCTATGCAGATTTTTTTAAGATAATGGATATTAAAAATATATTTAATAACCAAACTGAAAATAAAATAAATAAATATGAATTTTATTGTTTTTGACAGAAAATGATTTCAAGAAATTATATCTTCTAATTAAATTTTTATAAATACAAAATAAACACTATCAAGTTAAATATAAAGTGTTTGAAGAAGAAATAATTTTCTATTTTAATTAGTTTGGAATATGTACTTTTCTTGATTAAATCTTTATGAAATTTAAATTAAAAATAGAATTTTACTTAAGTTATGCCTGAATTTTTTTCATAAACTTGATACAGTGAACAAAGTTTTATTAAATAAATGAAAACTGAAATGAGAACTTATTAAAAAATTCCTGAGCTGTACAATCAAAGTTAAATACAAGCTTACTGAGCTGAATTTCTGAAAAATGTAGACGAAATATATATATATATTTCTGCTGATTCAATAAACACTGAATTGATTGTCAATAACTAAAAATCTCAAAGATTTTTAAGCTGTATTCATATCATATGACATTTTTATATAAAAAATAAAAAAAAATATCTATCTATTGTACATATATTGATACTAATAAATAAATATAAGTAAAAAGTACTTTAAGGATTTTACACAAACAATAATATACATACAGATAGATATATAGTGCTCTTTTGTATTGGTACACTCCATCATAAATTAAAGTAGAAGTAAATTTAAGGGGAATTATTTAAATTTTATAAAATCAATATCTTTAATTGTTTTGGGGTTTGAACCTAAGGTCAATTAAACTGAATTAGTACAAATTCTTTAAGTCTTATTTAAAGTACTTGGTTTAGCATGAAATAAGTATATTGGTGATTATTTATATTTTCAACATATATGTATTCGAGTGTATCAGTATTATGAGATAGTGTGGAGAGTGGTGGGTCATGTGAAACTCTGTGCTTATATTCCCTATATATTCAAAAGAATAAGGTAATATTTATAGAATCAATTTAGGATTTAGTCTGTACAAGATAAAATTAAAATGATTTAAATTAGTTTAAAGTTAATTGTATTTTTTTAAGTTTATTAAATATATTTATTATTTTTTATTAGTAAATATTTGCAAGAATAATATTGGCTTTAAAAATGATTTAAAGTGTTTGTAACTAATTAAATATTCATTATAAAAATAAATAGAAGAATTGACCGATGAGATATTGTAATTTGAAATGTTTTAAAAAAATAAGCAGATGATGTTTTTGGGAATTGATTAAAAAAATTACAGATAGAAAGGAGGTAATTTAATCCTTTCTGTAAAATTTATTTTTTTTTTTAAAAAAATACTATTAGTTTTAATCTAAAAAGTAAACTAATTACGTCTATTTAATAACCTGAAACTATTTTATAAAGCTTTTTTTGAAAACTATGGAGTAAAAAAAACATTAAATCTCTGCTGCTGGTACACCAATATTCAGTAACCTGAATAATACTCTTGGAATTGTTATATCATTAAAAGTATCAAAAACAATGGAAAGAAAAAAAATTATGAATTCATGCAAACACATTATAGGATAAAAAGATAGTTTGATGCAAAAACACTGTATTACATTAATACATAATAAGTTAATTACTAAGCAAGCACAGGTAATTCTACATTTTGTCTGTAATAAAAATTATAATGAACTGGATTGGAATGTCTGGATAAAACTAAGAAAAATATCCATGATAGAGTGGATTACAAAGAATTTAAGATAATAAAAATTAAATCAGTAAATAATGCTCAAGAAATGTTTACCTAAAGAAAATTAGAATTAATACAAGAAAGCAAATAGAAGTATATCTGGATAATAATTTAAATCAGTTAAAATATGTTAGAAAATGATTTATTATGTCAGTAAAACAGCTATATATGATGAACTTTATAGATGACTTTTATATAAATAAATAAATGATATAAAAGTAGAAGGATATCTTGATACTGTATGAACTAAAAGAGAAAATAATTAGAGGAATATTTTATTTACATTTTAGAAAAGACTGTAACTGTTTACAATTTATATAAATAAATTATTTATTGACAAAGTGAAATTAAAAATTACCGTAAGTGTGAGAAATTTAAATGGGCAATGATGATAAATAATAAGAAATAGAAATGAATGTTAATGGAAGTGGTTTTATGAAATAAATATCTTATTGTTTAAAGTTTACAACATGTATATCCAGGATAATCTCAATTTGCATTAAGAATGGAATGTTATATAAAATATAAAAATCAAAGGATACTATTTGCTAGGAATATCCACATAATAATGTGAACAGTGAAATATAATGTTGGATTTGTGAAAATTTAACATTATAATAAACAAAACAGTCTATAAATAAAAATATATATTTAATCAAGTAGGAAATAATTTTGTTGTAAACTGAAAAAAAAACATCAAATTGCAATTAATTGTTCATTATATTACTAGGAAAACAGTAGAGTAAAGAAGAGGGACATCAACTGTAAATTATTGGTAAATGTTTGAAACATTTTAGTTACTATAGAAAACAAACTCCTCAAGGATAAAACTTGGTAAAATCTTATTACGTTTTTAAAAAGCAAAATATTTAAAACGTCTATCGCTGATGTTTAAATAGTTTTTCGGTTTTAGAATTGAAATAAGTATTATAAAGATATGGAGATAACTAAATGTATAAAAAATTAATAACCTGTTTTATATATTTATGTAAGTATTTTTAATTATTTAATTTTTTATTGTGTTAAGTGTTATTAAACAATTATAATAAATGGAGATAAATAATAATGTAGGTAAATATAATTATAAGAGTAATAATATGTATGAATTTAAAGAGGATAAAATATGGTGTAAAAATATAATGTTAAAGTATATATTGTGATATTTTAATTTGATATATTTAAATCAATATAATTATAGTATTTTATATTTCATCCTGACTTGTAATACTATATAGTTTATTAGTTGTAGGAGATATAAGAAACAGTTAGTTTTCAGATGAAAGCAAGGGAAATACCACAGTGAAATTGGAAATAAAGGGTAGTATCTAAGTTTGAAATAGATATACTAAATAAAAGAATTTCTTACTCTATAATGTACCAATAATATATTATATTAATATTTATGATGGTATAATGAAACTTAAATTAAGTTATTTCAAGAGATGATAAGTTTACAGAATATTAAAGTATACAATACAATGTTTTTATTTGCACTTATTTATAGAGTTGAATAATAAGGCTATTAGTAAAGATTGAGTGGTATATTTAAAAACCAATAGTTCAATAATTGTTGATTAAAATTTTATTGATATAAAGTGAAAGAGGTCAAAAATAATGAATGTCATAAAATATACTAGAAGAAGAATACCAATATTTCAGAATATTAAAGTATGATTATTTTCTTTTAAAAATACATATTTTTTAATCTTTTTATAGATTTAGAGTTCTCAAGAGTTTATAATCATATTTGTAAATAGAAACTCTAAATAATAATGATTGTAAATAGTAGACATTAAAAATTATCGATCTCAATATGATGTTATAGCATAATAGGTATACATAATTTTATTGGATAAGAAAATAAAGTTAAGCTATAACAATGAAACCTTATATTATGAAAAGAATATATTTAATTTCTAGTTCTTGACAGTTATCATTAAGGGAAAATAAAAAGGTTTGAATGTGTAAATAATTTTACAGTGTTATATAATTTTTATATATATTGTTATTTGTTAAATGATTTATTAGTTGAAATATAATAATTACAATTTTTTGTAAATAATATGTTAATAAATTTAATGATTATAAGTTGAATTAAGTACGTAGAGTTATGTATGTTCCATTGGTCTGAATGATCTTCACTATATCTTCTTTACAGAGTGTTAATAGTACAATACAAGTTAATTAAAATATGAAACTTCAATCTTAAATAAGTATTAATCTAAGTATAAGATAATGTATAATAATAATTTAAGAATAATATGTTTTAAAAGATATATTAATCTAATACAAACTACTATGATTATATAAGTCATCAATGAAGTATATATTCTAAGTGTAACAAATTAAATTTATTTGAAGGAAAAACAAATTATTAATTATTTTATTGTTAGGATTATGTATTATTATTTTAGTTAAAGTAAAATTGGTTATTTATATTAAAGTATTATAAATCATGAAAACATAAAATAGCAAGATAATGTTATTTATAATTATGGTAATCAACAATTTTCTTAAGTATTACCTTACCTATAGAATTAAGTAAAATCCCTCTTTTTATCTCATAGGTTGAATGAATGACTAATTAAGAAATAGGGATAATCTTGAGATCTCCTTAAATTATTATTATTAGTAGTAGTTATTATTATTAATTATAACTCTATAAGAATAGTAATAATTGAAAACAAATATATAATAAAGTGATAGTATAAGCTTATTAATTAATTCACATAAAAGTTGATGATTATAGATGTTTTATTATATTTATGTAAGTATTATTGTTAGTCATGAGAATATCTAGATACATAATAATTAGGAGTATCTTGGCATTTTATGCCATAGAACAGATACTTTGGTATTTGTTTAATATTTCAAAGTTTGTAATTTTGTCAAATAGGATATTTGGATCTCAAAATTGAGTATAATTGAGATACTTTGGAAATAATAAGAGTATAAAATTGTACCCAAAGAAAACAAAAGTATAACCTAATTTCTGGAATTGTAAAATTTCTATGGGTTATCATCTTGTTGGCAGGATACAGTACAATATATTAAAAAAGAAATCAAGTCATATGGCACATGACCTAATTTAACAAGCTTGTATTATGAATGTTATACATAAAGCTCACAAATAATCCCCAAACCCCAACCAGTTTCTGATCATGGCTTCATCAGTGAGGTGCTAGGATATTCAACCATTATGATATTAAGGGTTTGGCAATTTTATACTGCTAAAGTTATTAATATGTGGTGTGTCTGAACTTTGTTCAGTTCCATATAGCTATTTTAGTTAGATAGCTATCCATTAAATAAAGTGATGGTCTTGTCCTAGTATTTTTAATATAATGGTTGAATATTCTAGAACCTCACTGAGAAAGCCAGTAGCAGAAACTGGTCTGGAGTTGAGGATATTCTGTAAATCTTGTTATTTGTGAGCTCTATATATAACATTTGTAATACAAGCTTGTTAAATTATGCCATGTGACATATGACTTCATTTCTTTGCAATTTTATATTTTGCTATTAAGGCTTTGGTGATTTTATATTGCCAACATTATTAATATATAGTGTATCTGAACTTGGTTTAGTTCCATATGGCTATTTAAGTTAGATAGCTGATTTGGAAGACATATGGATGTCTAAAAAATTCAATTTTTCTACTTAATAGTTATTCATTAGATAAAGTCCTGGTCTTGTCCTCATATTTTTAATCTAATGGTTGAATATCCTAACACCTCACTGATGGAAGCCAGTAGCAGAAACTGGTCTGGGGTTAGGGATATTCTGCAAAGCTTGTTAAGAGCTTATTTGTGAGCTCTATATATTACAATATAAATATATATAAATCAATCTTTGAATTTTTGGTTTGTAAGTTATAGTCTATTTAAAATAAAATCTTATTTTTAAAATAATATATCTAATCTTTATATCTTATTAAGTAGTATTTGAAATAATGTTACATTTGTGTTAAGATACATTTAAAATAAAGTGCCAAATTCTTCTGCAAAATTTAATTGTAATATTAAAATATAAATAGTTTTTTTAGATGTATTTGATTAAAAATGTAAGATATGCAATAATATTTTAAAAATTATATGGCATTTTTAAATATATATAAAAAAAATTTATATAAGCCTCTTTTTTTGTAAATTAAAATTTAGTTTTTATTATTTCGTTTTTAAATTATTATTTTTTATTTGAAAATCTGTTTTTGTTAAATTTATAAAAACAATTCTAATGTGAAAATAATGGCATTACTGACAATTTTCATTATAAATTTAAAATTATTAAATATCAAAAATGTAAAAATTAATTAAAAAATTGTTTGTTTAATAAATTTAAATCTTCATACAACTTACATCAAAATATATTCAAATATTAAAATGTGTTTATAAATACATATATATTCACATCTTTTATCATATATATATATATATGTTAATTTCTCATCTCTTGTCATATTAGCCAATGGCAAAAGCACGGGAAGTATGATTTAATTTTTTTGTCCAATATATTTTTTTTTTTTTATATAGAAAATTTTTATTTTATTTTATAAAAGTATGATTGTTTTTTTTTTGGAAATATTTTTATTACTTGAAGTATATATTTAGTCTTATTTGTAGACTTCTTTAATGGAAAATGCACTAGTCACATACAGTTATATTATGCACACACACACACATGCACACACACATGCACACACACACACATATATATATATATATATATATATAACTATTTCATGGGTTTTAAATTTAATGCATAATAATTTTTCACTAGAGCACTTTTTCAAAATAAAGTTTTAAGTAATTAAATAAGTTTAAAATAATAGTTTTCAGAAACTTAAATACTAAAATAATGAACTGCATGCACACCCACCCACACCCACACACACACACACATATATATATATATATATACAATTTTGCTTATGTTTGTTCATCTGCATAAACTTTTTCCGTAAAGTTCATCATAATCATAGAATAAATAAAAGTGTGTATGAATATATAAGTTTTTATTAAATTAAATAAAATTTTATGAAAAATAAATTCTATACTATTAGTTTAAAAAAATAATATGGGTATAAAAGAACAAAGGTGTTTTGAAAATTAGTTTTTTAAATCATGTTCTTAAAATCAGAGGAATCTAGAGAATCATAAGTAACTTTTATGAGCTTTTTATACAATAAATAAATAATAAGTTCTAATAGAATAAAACCAAAGTCTCTGAGTAAACCCATTGTTAATTATTTAGCAATATTTAAGAAAAGTAAATGCCACATAATTGAAAGGTGTAAAAAGAAAATATTGTTAATTCTTGTTCACTTTTTGTTGCATATTAAAAGTTATTAATCACTGTTGAAAAAGTCAATTGATTTTGGATGTTATGTCATTCATTGATAGAAATATAAAAGTGTTGAGGTTGAATTTCAATTTTTAATACAATATTAACAGAACATTTCTGCAAGGAACAGAAAGGAATCTTTGAGCAATAATTGCTTTAAAATCTCTTGACCTTGTTTGCAGTTACTCTAAGAAGATGATCAAAATATATGTTTCATTTTCAACGGTATCATTTTTATGCATGATATCTTCATTAAGTATTCTACAACTTACATCCATCTTAAATGAAATCTGTATAAAGATGTATATAGAAGCTTCTTTTTAAAATTATAAAAGTCAGAAGTAATTCTCCACATGTAAATAAAATGTTACAGCCATTCCTTAGCCAATTTCTATTCTCAACAAATGAAATATAAAAAAAAAAAAAACCACGGGAATATTTATGTAATTATACTGATCAAGAATTTATAAAATCCAATATACATTTTAAAGATAATAAATGCTAGTGATATCAGCCTAGCTTAAAATAGCCCTAACAAAGCACGAATTATTCTTTTGAGTATTTTTTTCAAAACTAAACTGATTAATTGCAATAAGATAATTAGTATACTTTGTACTGTTGTGTGGAATTTTATATATATATATATATATATGCGTGTGTGTGTGCGTGTGTGTGTATGTGTGAAATAAATCAAGTGCATAACAGAATATATATATTGTATCTACTGGAATTTGAGATGAGTTTCAATATGTGGTAAATGTCAGTCATATTTTTTTTTCCTTTCTTGTTTTATTTTGATCGTGGATATCTTAATCTATGAAGCATTGAACTGTGTTGCTATGACAATGATAATATTAATGTATTAAAAATTGCTTATGTTTAGTTGTATTTTATCAGATTGTAAATTTATTTTATTTTTTTAATATAGATATGTGAATAATAAAGTTTATAGTTTGGATAAAATTATTGTTCTTTTGTTATTATATGTATTTTCATTACTGCATTCATGATAATAAATTAAAAACAGTACAACTAAATGTTTAATGTCTCAAATATATTTGTTACTTTGCTTGTATGGGATTGCACTTGAAAAATATGTATGAAAATATATTTCAGTGTAGTATAGTAAGAATATATTATACATTGTTTAACTTGTGTTAGAATGAAAAAATGGTATTTGTATTATGAAACATCAATGTTTCTCATATGTAATAATTCTAAAATATTTGTTTTATTTGTTATTTTGTATAATAAAATTTTTATTTGAGAGATTATGGTTGGAATTGGCTAAAGAGTTAATAAAAGGGTATAGTTAACTCTGGCATCAATGGAAAAAGTTATACATAAAACCGAATAGCAAAAAAAAACTTTCTCTTGTTTTAGCTTCAACAGAAGCACATCTCAATTTTTTTTACATACTTTTCTTTTTATTTATTTTAAAAATAAATAGTTAACTGGACAAAATAATGGGTTAAAAAGCAGAAATATTGACTCAGAAACTGTACATTGTGTACAGAATTTATTAGGAGTGATAATTTATTATAAAAATGAAAAGTATTTGAAAATAATTCATGTTACAAATCATCAGTGTTTCTTTGCTTTAAAAACAGATATTACTTACTTTTCAGTGATGAAGTCTAAATCTTAACAACAGAAAAATATACACAAAGATTATGTTCAACTACTAATATAATTTTATAAATTTGATATATTATTTATACCTGGGATAAAAATTGGTTCAGTTTCCATAACATTGTCATGGATGAAACTAGTGTCTGTTCACTTGTAATGTTTTATGAATTGATTATTTGCTAAATGAAAGGATATTGACATTGCATCATCATGGATATAAGTTAGTGTTTGCACACTTATGTATCTTATATAGATCAAATGTCTGTTAAATAAAAAGATAATTTGGATATTTAGAAAACATTAGAATTAAAAAAATATACTTCAAATTTAATAGCTTTTTGTGATAATTCTACTTTTTCTGGAATAATAAAATGTCTGATCATGATTTAAAAAAATAAACACTAGAACTATGGTTTAAAGACTATCATTTAGGTCATTTGCTTACATTTATGATTATTATTGTTATACATACATTTTTTCATTTAGTATACATACTATTTATTTTTATAAATATTGGTATAATTTTAGATTAAGTAGTGATCTATTTATATGTCTAAATATAAAAAAGTTATGTTTTCCTAAGTATGAATTTATATTTTATAGAATAGTAATTATTGCTTAATTTAAAATATTCATTTTTTATTTATATTAACAAATAAGTAGATTCATTATATATATATATATATATATATATATGAATCTACTTATTTGATATATCTTCATATATATATATATATAACAATGAAGAATTTCAAATTGTTGTCAAGGTAACTTCCTTTTAGTAATAGAGATGGAATCACACCTCTATTAATGGCCCCATATATTTATATAGATATTAAAGATTGCAAGATGACCACAAATATTGAAATTTTTGATAGAAAGAAGTTTAAATAAACCTCCTTAAATAGGTAAATATATCCTGTTCTGAATGCAGACTAATAAATAGTCAGTTATAACATTTCAAACTGTAATTATAATTTTCAAATTGCACCCAAAGGATTACTTAAATAATAAGTGTAATAATGCTGAAAGCAATAATACTTTGATGCAATTTGAAAATTATATTTGCAATTTGTAATGTTATAATTGCTATTGATTAGTGTGTATCCAGGACAGGTTATATTTACCTGTTTAAGGAGGTTTACTTAAATTTCATTCTATCAATAATTTCAATCTCTTTGGTAAAGTTGAAATCTTTAGTGTCTATATAAATATATGGGATGATTAATGGAGGTGGGATTTCACCTCTATTGCTAAAAGAAGGTTGCCTTGACAACAGTTTGAAATTATTGATTGTTAAATATATTGGTATTGTCTAAGTATTGACTCATTTCTAATGGTTATTTACAAATCCATTTAGTATTACACTTATTATTTAAATAATACTTTGGTTTCAGTTTGAAAATTACAATTGCAGTTTGTAATGTTATAATTGTCGATTTATCAGTCTGCATTCAGAACAGGTTATATTTACCTTTTTAAGTAGGTTTATTTAAATTTCATTCTATCAATAATTTCAATCTCTGGTCAATTTGCAACTTTTAGTGTCTCTATAAATATATGTGTCCATTAATGGAAATGGGATTCCACTTCTATTGCTAAAAGGAGGTTGCCTTTACAAAAGTTTAAAATTCTTCATTATATATATATATATATATATATATATATAATATATGGTTACAATATATATATATATATATATATATATATATATATATTGTAACCATATGTTTTGGCTCAATAATAGTCAGATTTATTCAGTAGACCATTGTATAAAATTTTAAATTTTAATTGGTAATAATTTGTTAAGATATTGAAAATCAGTGTATAGAAATCAGTTACATATTGAAATGCTTGGGGATTATAATTTTCCCACTAAGCAAAAGCTCACTAATAAATATCTTGAAAGTGATGATGATCTTGACTGTTTGTGAGACATTGGAAAGTCTGATAGAGTGAATATGAATCCCATAGACATTTTATCACAAGTTCCAGTGGCAGGTATTTCAATATAATATTTTAATAGTTAAACTAATTTGGAAGCATGAAAATATGTAACACTTTATTATTATTAAACAGTAGTTAAAAATAAACAATAAAATCAATTTATAATTCTTCTAAATTTTCTTTACAAACAATCTTTAAATATATTATAGTTTAATTTAAATTGAAATATAATAGACTAGATTTTTTTATCACTAGAGGGATAAAACTATTAATTTATTCACAAGTTACAGTGATTGGATCATTTAGGACCAATCAAGTATTATAACATAAAGAATAAATACTAGGACAAGTTTGTAAAGGGGGTACTACTAAAAGATAAGAAAATTGGAACAGGACTTTAACTATAGACTTATAAAATAAAATATAAGAAATAAGCTCTAAAATATTAATTTTGAAAATTAATTTGGACAAAATCTCATGACTATATGGATTTATACAAAATGGAATAGAAACTTAATAGCTCCTGTGACATTTCTGCATTGCTTTTCATCGATCATGGATTCTTAATTTTGCCTACTGGAGAAGCTGGAATAACCGTATCTTGAATAAATATTTGCCTCAACATGTACCGTTGGAAATGAAAAACAATACCAGAAAATGTAAGCAATTGTTTTTGTTTTCTTTATCTTAAGCAACTGTCAGAATTAATAATAAAACAAAAATTATTTAAATTGAAGAGAAAAAGATTAAAGTATTTTAATTTTTGTGCTGCCCTTAATTCAGCATTAAGCAGAAAAATACATTTGTGTATAAATTGATATTTCAATAAAAATAATTTGGAATCATTTTTGAAAAAAAAGTTTCAACAGATAATAAATAAATTAAAAAGTTATTTTAAATCATATACAGTAATCAATTTTAAAACAAAAAAATGTATGAATTATTTCTTAGTTTCCTTGGGAAAAGAACTGTCTGCTCTGGAATTTCACTACGAATTCGTCTAGTTATTAAAAATAGAAAATGACAGATTATTAATGCCAAGTACATATTATTGATAATTTTTCTTTTTTTAAGTGTCATAGCATCGGCTGGGATGCAAACCCGCAACCCGGGCAACTTCCTGCAAGTGCAAAGCAGTCACACTGACCTCATGACCACCAATGCAAGACTAATAAATCACTTTTCTTATTATTAAAAGAAAGTGATAAATGTAATAGTACGGGATATAACTAAATTATTATTCTCCATCCTCATAAACAAATTGTAATGAATCAAGCCTCACATTTTAGGCAACTAATGTAATATAATGGCTATCACCATGTGAAATGGCCCCAATCGTTGGGAAAGCCAAATGTAATAGAACGCATTTATCATCCAATTTAAATAATATAAACATAGCACATCATACACATATACTGAGAAATCAATGCCCAAAATGTTGAATGACAAATATAATAGATTGGAATATACATGATCTTAACAATCTAAATGAATCCAATTGTTGAGAAAGCCAAATATAATAGATTGTATAATTTAAATAAAGAAAGATAAAATTTTCCCAATTATATATAAATAAATTGTTTATATGCTCTTCCAACTAGCTGTACATGAAATAAATCCAATATCGTAAAGAGCAATAATAAGACCTATCATTATAATTTATTCTCAGGGTTAATATGATTAACTAACAAAATATATACTAGAAACAAAGGGAATTTTATTGAATCTAATATACACATCAAATAAGTAAACTTATGTATATCTAAACTTATCAATGAACATTGACTTGTGTAAGGGACGTAAAAACTAAATAATAATTGAAATATGAAATTATTCTCCATTAAGTTGTGAATTTAATAAACTTCATAATGACTCTGGGCTAAAAAAAAAAAATAAGAATAAAATATTAATACTCTTCCAAATAAAAAACAAAGGCATTACTTATAAAACAAATACATCCTTTATTTTTATATCATGGTTTGATTTTTAAGTAGTTACAATGTTTTAATAGTTTTTAAATACAAACCCAAATTCAAAAAAAATACATATATACTTGCAATAAGTATATATATATATATTAAATAGACAAATGCACATAGAGAGCGTACCAATAGCTCTAACAAGCTCGTAAATTAACAAGTGCGGTTATGAGAAATATTTAAAATCTCTATCCAGAACACTCTTATCTCCAGACCATGGTTTCGGGCTTATGGCCCACGTCAGTGGAGAGCTAGAATATTCGGACACTAGACCTAAAATATCAACTCAAAAAACCAGCACTTATTTCAAACGTATATTTAAGAAGAAACTCTGAATTTTTCGGACATGAAAATGTCTTTAAATCCAGCTATCTAACTTAAATAGCTATATGGGACTGAAGTATATTCAGATCTACCATATTCTAATAGGCTCAGCATAGCCAAAGCCTTAAAGGTAAAATTATAATAATTAATAAAGCAAGTCATATATAACATGACATTACTTTTATGAGCTTGTAATTACAAAAATGCACATAGAGAGCGTACCAATAGCTCTAACAAGCTCGTAAATTAACAAGTGCGGTTATGAGAAATATTTAAAATCTCTATCCAGAACACTCTTATCTCCAGACCATGGTTTCGGGCTTATGGCCCACGTCAGTGGAGAGCTAGAATATTCGGACACTAGACCTAAAATATCAACTCAAAAAACCAGCACTTATTTCAAACGTATATGTGCATTTTTGTAATTACAAGCTCATAAAAGTAATGTCATGTTATATATGACTTGCTTTATTAATTATTATAATTTTACCTTTAAGGCTTTGGCTATGCTGAGCCTATTAGAATATGGTAGATCTGAATATACTTCAGTCCCATATAGCTATTTAAGTTAGATAGCTGGATTTAAAGACATTTTCATGTCCGAAAAATTCAGAGTTTCTTCTTAAATATACGTTTGAAATAAGTGCTGGTTTTTTGAGTTGATATTTTAGGTCTAGTGTCCGAATATTCTAGCTCTCCACTGACGTGGGCCATAAGCCCGAAACCATGGTCTGGAGATAAGAGTGTTCTGGATAGAGATTTTAAATATTTCTCTCCATTTAACTTGTTCCCTACACGAGCTCTTCCGATCTATTGGTACGCTCTCTATGTGCATTTTTGTAATTACAAGCTCATAAAAGTAATGTCATGTTATATATGACTTGCTTTATTAATTATTATAATTTTACCTTTAAGGCTTTGGCTATGCTGAGCCTATTAGAATATGGTAGATCTGAATATACTTCAGTCCCATATAGCTATTTAAGTTAGATAGCTGGATTTAAAGACATTTTCATGTCCGAAAAATTCAGAGTTTCTTCTTAAATATACGTTTGAAATAAGTGCTGGTTTTTTGAGTTGATATTTTAGGTCTAGTGTCCGAATATTCTAGCTCTCCACTGACGTGGGCCATAAGCCCGAAACCATGGTCTGGAGATAAGAGTGTTTTGGATAGAGATTTTAAATATTTCTCATAACCGCACTTGTTAATTTACGAGCTTGTTAGAGCTATTGGTACGCTCTCTATGTGCATTTTTGTAATTACAAGCTCATAAAAGTAATGTCATGTTATATATGACTTGCTTTATTAATTATTATAATTTTACCTTTAAGGCTTTGGCTATGCTGAGCCTATTAGAATATGGTAGATCTGAATATACTTCAGTCCCATATAGCTATTTAAGTTAGATAGCTGGATTTAAAGACATTTTCATGTCCGAAAAATTCAGAGTTTCTTCTTAAATATACGTTTGAAATAAGTGCTGGTTTTTTGAGTTGATATTTTAGGTCTAGTGTCCGAATATTCTAGCTCTCCACTGACGTGGGCCATAAGCCCGAAACCATGGTCTGGAGATAAGAGTGTTCTGGATAGAGATTTTAAATATTTCTCATAACCGCACTTGTTAATTTACGAGCTTGTTAGAGCTATTGGTACGCTCTCTATGTGCATTTTTGTAATTACAAGCTCATAAAAGTAATGTCATGTTATATATGACTTGCTTTATTAATTATTATAATTTTACCTTTAAGGCTTTGGCTATGCTGAGCCTATTAGAATATGGTAGATCTGAATATACTTCAGTCCCATATAGCTATTTAAGTTAGATAGCTGGATTTAAAGACATTTTCATGTCCGAAAAATTCAGAGTTTCTTCTTAAATATACGTTTGAAATAAGTGCTGGTTTTTTGAGTTGATATTTTAGGTCTAGTGTCCGAATATTCTAGCTCTCCACTGACGTGGGCCATAAGCCCGAAACCATGGTCTGGAGATAAGAGTGTTCTGGATAGAGATTTTAAATATTTCTCATAACCGCACTTGTTAATTTACGAGCTTGTTAGAGCTATTGGTACGCTCTCTATGTGCATTTTTGTAATTACAAGCTCATAAAAGTAATGTCATGTTATATATGACTTGCTTTATTAATTATTATAATTTTACCTTTAAGGCTTTGGCTATGCTGAGCCTATTAGAATATGGTAGATCTGAATATACTTCAGTCCCATATAGCTATTTAAGTTAGATAGCTGGATTTAAAGACATTTTCATGTCCGAAAAATTCAGAGTTTCTTCTTAAATATACGTTTGAAATAAGTGCTGGTTTTTTGAGTTGATATTTTAGGTCTAGTGTCCGAATATTCTAGCTCTCCACTGACGTGGGCCATAAGCCCGAAACCATGGTCTGGAGATAAGAGTGTTCTGGATAGAGATTTTAAATATTTCTCATAACCGCACTTGTTAATTTACGAGCTTGTTAGAGCTATTGGTACGCTCTCTATGTGCATTTTTGTAATTACAAGCTCATAAAAGTAATGTCATGTTATATATGACTTGCTTTATTAATTATTATAATTTTACCTTTAAGGCTTTGGCTATGCTGAGCCTATTAGAATATGGTAGATCTGAATATACTTCAGTCCCATATAGCTATTTAAGTTAGATAGCTGGATTTAAAGACATTTTCATGTCCGAAAAATTCAGAGTTTCTTCTTAAATATACGTTTGAAATAAGTGCTGGTTTTTTGAGTTGATATTTTAGGTGTAGTGTCCGAATATTCTAGCTCTCCACTTCCGTGGGCCATAAGCCCGAAACCATGGTCTGGAGATAAGAGTGTTCTGGATAGAGATTTTAAATATTTCTCATAACCGCACTTGTTAATTTACGAGCTTGTTAGAGCTATTGGTACGCTCTCTATGTGCATTTTTGTAATTACAAGCTCATAAAAGTAATGTCATGTTATATATGACTTGCTTTATTAATTATTATAATTTTACCTTTAAGGCTTTGGCTATGCTGAGCCTATTAGAATATGGTAGATCTGAATATACTTCAGTCCCATATAGCTATTTAAGTTAGATAGCTGGATTTAAAGACATTTTCATGTCCGAAAAATTCAGAGTTTCTTCTTAAATATACGTTTGAAATAAGTGCTGGTTTTTTGAGTTGATATTTTAGGTCTAGTGTCCGAATATTCTAGCTCTCCACTGACGTGGGCCATAAGCCCGAAACCATGGTCTGGAGATAAGAGTGTTCTGGATAGAGATTTTAAATATTTCTCATAACCGCACTTGTTAATTTAAGAGCTTGTTAGAGCTATTGGTATGCTCTCTATGTGCATTTTTGTAATTACAAGCTCATAAAAGTAATGTCATGTTATATATGACTTGCTTTATTAATTATTATAATTTTACCTTTAAGGCTTTGGCTATGCTGAGCCTATTAGAATATGGTAGATCTGAATATACTTCAGTCCCATATAGCTATTTAAGTTAGATAGTTGACGTTAAAGACTTCCGATCTGTCCGAAAAATTCAGAGTTTCTTCTTAAATATACGTTTGAAATAAGTGCTGGTTTTTTGAGTTGATATTTTAGGTCTAGTGTCCGAATATTCTAGCTCTCCACTGACGTGGGCCATAAGCCCGAAACCATGGTCTGGAGATAAGAGTGTTCTGGATAGAGATTTTAAATATTTCTCATAACCGCACTTGTTAATTTACGAGCTTGTTAGAGCTATTGGTACGCTCTCTATGTGCATTTTTGTAATTACAAGCTCATAAAAGTAATGTCATGTTATATATGACTTGCTTTATTAATTATTAAATAGACAAAGACATATTTGTGCTCAACAAGTATACATTAATATAAACACAGATCAATATTTATATTTTCCAAATATTCAAATTTAAAAAAAATAATTAAAAATATATTATATACAGCAAATATATGAATTGTTGTTTATGCTTGCATAAGAATTACTATATGAAGTGAAAATGAAAATAGATAAATAAATAAGTGAATAATTGACTGGTAAAATATGGTAAACTAATAAAATAGATAATAGATATGCTCTCAAAGCTAGGTTAATCAATTAAGTATCATTAAATCAAAAGAAATCATCAAAATTTACTCCACTACATTATAAAAGGTTTATATATTATATCCACTCTTGGACTATACTTATTTCTACAAGCATTGAATAATTTTTATTATTTACAAGGCTCACTCAGGCCTATAAATAAATATAACATATCTTTGACTACTTAGTCATTTAGTGCTAACTTATAACTTAATATGAATATGGATCTTATTTCACCTTATTTTGTTATTTATCTTAAATACGCATACCCACAATATATATATATATATATAATTATAATTGAAATAATATTTTTAACGGTTTATAAACAATTACAAACAATCTTAAAATCCGCAGAAGTACTTTCGGTTACTTTCTAACCTGCCTCAACTGCCATTAAATTCAAAAACCAAAAGCGGAAGCAAACGTCATCAATTCAAATTCCACGAATCTCGTATTTTAATGTTAGAAGCTTGTCGATTTATTAAATGTGTTTTATTCCTGTTTATAAAAATTGCCTCTTTAATTTTTCTTTTACTATGGTTTCTCTCTTCATGAAGAATTTTCACATTTTCAAAATTAAATTTAAATTTATATTTACATGTTTTTTCGTGATCAAAGAAAACTGAAGAAGATAATAAATCACCATTGTTTTTATTTTTTACATGCTTATATAATAATTCATGTTCCTTCAATCTTTTCTCAATACTGCACCTAGATTCACCTATATATAAACATTACAAGCATAAAGCTAAACTAGACAATATATAAACAAAACTATCCCAAATCCAAAATTCAACAAGACCAGCATAAAAATAATATTAAAACACTACCAAAGGTTTCACTGCTACAAGCAGACTTTTCAAGTGTAAAGAACTACAAAAACTACACAATATATATAATATTAAACATTATCCACAAATCCATTCACTTTCCATCCACCTTAATATTAAAAGAACACTTAAATAAATTAATTGCTTCAGAATAATAAAATTTCAATGATAAAAATTCTTTAATTCTTCTTTTGATTTCATTTCTCTCAAAGAAGACAACCTTAGCTTCATCAAAATCAATAGTGTGGCCTGTATCTTTTTCATGGACATACAAAGCAGAACTAAGATATCCATTTTTAACTCTACTTTTATGAACCTTTATTCTTTCATTTAAACTCAAACTACTCTGACCTATGTAAACCTTCTTACAAAATAAACAAGGGATAAAATATACTACATCAGGAATAGTCTTTCTATCAAAATTTTTTTTTATATTATTTAATAAATTATTCAATGTAACACCCATTTTCCAAGCAATTTTCTTATTTCCAAACAATTTACTATTTCTACATACAATTTTATAAAAAGACAATTTGAATGGCAAAGAAATAAAATCATATTTTTCTTTAACCTTTACATCCTTACAAATATTATTATTAAATAAAATACTTTTAACAAATTTATCAGAGTAACCAATCCTCAAGTAATCTTTATAAAATTGATATTTCTGAAACAAAGCTACCCCACTAGAATTATTTAATTTATTATTCCTATGACAATAATTCCTTCTTTGAGAAAAATGAAATCAAAAGAACAATTAAAGAATCTTTATTATTGAAAATTTATTATTCTGAAGCAATTAATTTATTTAAGAGTTCTTTTAATATTAAGGGTGGATGGGAAGTGAATGGATTTTTGGGTAATGTTTAATATTATATATATATATATATATATATATATATATATATATATATATATATATATATATATATATATATATATATATATATATATATATATTTGTGTAGTTTTTGTAGTTCTTTACACTTGAGAAGTTTACTAGTAGCAGTGAAATCTTTGGTAGTGTTTTAATATTTTTATGCAGGTCTGTTTGAATTTTGGATTTGGGGTAGTTTTGATTATATATATATATATATATATATATATATATATATATATATATATATATATATATATATATATATGATAACAGATGGCATTCTACCAAAAACACCATCAAGCGTAGTTTTCTGTTTACATACATGTCAGAGTGAGCATCCACTATCCTAACTTTAATTCCACTTTCAGATCATGATTTCAAGCTATTTGCTATCATCCGTGAAAGACAGAAATAAGAAACTAGATCTAAATACAAACTCTGAGCATTTATGAAACAGTTTCTATTCAGCTTGTACCTTTGAGGTCTTTCTCGCGATGATGTATATTGCAGAGGCTTCTACTATGTGGTGATGATGAACTGAGATTAGACCCATGTAGCTATCTGGCTTGCTATGCTGAGTTTGAAGGCATTAATGTATCTAAAAATTTCACGCTTGCAAGCTGAATAGAAACTGTTTCATAAATGCTCAGAGTTTGTGTTTAGATCTAGTTTCTTATTCCTGTCTTTCATTGATGATAGCAAATAGCTTGAAATCATGATCTGAAAGTGGAATTAAAGTTAGAGACAGTGAATGCTCGCTCTGATGTTTATGTAAACAGAAAACTATGCTTGATGGTGTTTTTGGTAGAGCGCCATCTGTTATCATAAATACAAGCGTTAGCTAGTTTTTTAACTTGTTTTTTTTGTTTTTCATATATATATAATGATGATTCTAACTGATAGGTAACCTTTTATAAATCAACTCAATCTATGATCTATCTCCAAGAACATATCCAATTATAAAATAAATAAAAAAAATATTAAAAGAATTAAGATATATAAATAATAAAAAAAAATTTGGATAATAAAATTTGTAATGACAAATTTCACTTATTAATATATATATATATATATATAAAATATATATTTATATATATATATAATAACCCATATGCAACCTAAACTTATACGCTATACTTTCAAATTTCAAATTACTTAAGTGTTACTCTTGCCATGTATAAAACTTTTTTTTTCAAGATGCTTAAATCGAACGGAAATATCCGTATAAAAACGTTTCATTTTTCTAATATAAAAATAAAAATTTGAAAAAATTAAAATAAAATTCAAAGGGATGAGTAGAGAGAAGATTAAGATAGATTATCTTAAAGGAAGTATAGATTATATAAGAGATATAGGAAAAGCAAAAGTAAAATTTAAAAGAATAAATGAGTAAAAAGATATTTGATCTGAATCTGGGTAGAAAGAGGATTGATGAAGAAAAAGAAATTAGCAAAGCCAAAATTACAGATCCATCTCAGACACCCCAGGTAGTATACAGTATTTCATGCCCTCAGGCTGGATGCAGTGCCACATACTATGGGGAAACCAAGGCCAATGTTCATAATAGAGCTGCTCAACACATTTATACTTACAGAAGAGCAAAAAAGAACAACGATAACTTCTCAATATTCTTGGAACATGAGAAGCAGGTTGGCCATGTGTTTGAAGCAGGAACCCCCAAGATAGTATGCTCGAAGCCAACGACTGCAAAAGAAAAGTCAAGGAGGCATATTTTATTATCAGTGACAACAATTCTATCAATAGATGCGACACATGCTTTTCTATCTCATTAAATGGACAAACTGATTTGCATTCACATTTGCATATATCATTAGTTATCAATACTATATAAATGATTTATAACTTATGTTGGCCATGAATATGAGGGAAAACCTTGAAAGCGCTTGGCCCATTTAATTTTTTTTGGTTTTTGCAGCTTCTTTGTCAGCCGGTAAATCACTTTTATATGCTAAACTTAAAATAATAAGTGATGATGTGATTAATAAAGATTTTCTTCGAGAAAATATAGCTAAGGAAAGAGATTTAAGTAAACCTAAAATCAAATTGAAAAGAATTAATATAGAACAGGATAGTGTTAATGTTGTAAAATAAAATGATTTTCAAGAATTCTTTAACATTGAAGTTGTATCACAGCAATCTGATTTGCAATTTTAAAGGGTTATTTAAAAAATTTGAATAAATACCATTCAAAATTGCCCAGAAAATTGTTTTCAATTGAACATAGAACAAGTGAATTAAAACAAAGACTTGCTCAAGCCAATGATATTTGTCAGGATATTCAAATGAAAGGTAATAGATTATCTGATAATGTAGCAACTGTTATTGATAAAATTAAAAATTATGTTAGTGCTTATAATCAAGTTAGTATTTATGTAAAGGATATAGAGGCAGAATCTAAGGAGATCATAGCAAAATCTTTTGATGCTCATCACAAAATTATTCAAAAGGAATTGAATTATACCAAAACATTATACAAAAATCTTGTAAATCAAAGCAAACTTCTTCACAGAGTTTAACAAACTAGAAATTCATTCCGAGAAGAATTAAAAGGCACTTTTGATTATTTTTTTATTTAAAGAAAACTTGGATAAAGATCTAGATGATCTGAAAGATAGATATGAACAAATGAATACGGTTATTAGCAAGAAAAGTAATATTCTTCAAACCATGTTAGTCCTCAGAAAGATTACAAATTTAAGAAGTTTTTCAATATATCATAATTAATTAGTTATTTGCAAAGACATTTTTATGTGATTAGGGGGTATTGTAAAAGATCGATGAATCTACCTTTGTTTTAAAAAAGTCATTTGTTTTTTTTTTAAAAAAAATCTCTTTGATTTGATGTTTATATATGGAGTATTATTATTGTTTATGGCTATTAGTTATAGTTATTGTTGTTTGGATTTATTATTTTATTTATTTGTTGATGGTACATCACTGTGAATATTTAATTGTTATTATTGTTAATGGTGAGATTTTATAATAGTAATGACATGTTCTAATTAATATATTTGTATATCAATATTATAAATAAAAAACATATAAATGGTTAATTGTAAAAAAGATTATTTTACCTTAAGTAGTTATTAAAAAATGCAATGTTATTATATATATATATATATATATATATATATATATATATATATATATATATATATATATATATATATTTAAAGCTGTCAAATAAATTTTCGATTTAATATTTTTTATATGATTGATATTTTTATTTTTTGAATGTTAATTGTTTTAAAAAAAAACATATGCAACAATGGTTTTCAAGACTGCATGTAATATTGCATGTGAAAACAAAAAGAACAACAACAGAAAAAGTATCCATTATTAAAAAAAATATTATTAAAGAAACTGAAGGAGAAAATTAGTTGTACTTTGTTTCTTCAGAATCGCCATTCTAGACAATAATTGAATAATCTATTGGAAGTAAACACTTTAATAATGGAGGGGTGAATAATAATATTATTGCAGTTCAAGAGCTGCAATCTTCTTGTCTTTATCCTAGCAATTAAAAGAAATTAAGCAATGGCTCAACATATAAATTCCATCATGTTGAAATGTAAGATAGCTATCTAAAAAAAGAATCTATAATGGTAAATTCAATAATTTGGAAGCAACTAAAATTAGTTAATATATTGGATTCAACATATCAATTTTTTTTTTCAAGGAGAGAAATCTTTAGAAAAATGGAATATATATATATGCATTTGGAAACCGATAATTTTCTCTAACATGATATTTTCTTCAAAATTTAACCTTGGCTAGAATGCATTCGAATATTAAAGAAATATAAAGGAATAATACAATGGAACAAGTTGAACTTTGAAAAGGTAGTAAATAACTTTATTAATGTAAATGATATGTTTATATATTTTTTTGAGATCAATATTCATTTTTATTTTATTTTATATTTTAATTATGAAAAATGAAACATTTTTATAAGTATAATTCTGTTTGATTTAAGCGTCTTGTTTAAAAAAAAAAACCCAATGTTTTATAAATGTCAAAAGTAACACTTAAATAATTTGAAATTTGAAAGTATAGCATATAAATTTAGGTTGCATATGGGTTATTATATATATATATATATTGATTATCACCATTTTACTGTGTATTTTTTTTCTTTCTGATGAAAACCAGTCCTCTGGTTGAATATTATATTATTTATTGGATTTATAAGTCTTTATTTTTTTGTTTTTGTTTATATATATATATATATATATATATATATATATATATATATATATATATATATATATATATATATATATATATATATTATTATAAGTGAAATTTGTCTTTACAAATTTTATTATCCAAATTTTTTTTATTATTATTTATACATTTTAATATTTTTATTTATTTATTTGATAATTGGATATGTTCTTGGGGATAGATCATAGATTGAGTTGATTTATTAAAGGTTACCTATCAGTTAGATCATTATATATATATATATATATATATATATATATATATATATATATATATATATATATATATATATATATATATATATATATATATATATATATATATTGTGTATGTGTATATAAGATAACAAATAACAAAATGAGGTGAAATAAGTTCCATATTCATATTAAGTTATAAGTTAGCACTAAATGACTAAGTAGTTAAAGATATGTTATAATTATTTATAGGCCTGATTGAGCCTCATTGTAAATAATAAAAAAAGTATTCAATGCTTGTAGAAATAAGTATAGTCCAAAATTGGATATAATATATAAACCTTTTTTAATGTAGTGGAGTAAATTTTGATGATTTCTTTTGATTTAATCATACTTAATCAATTAACCTAGCTTTGAGAGCATATCTATTATCTATTTTATTAGTTTACAATAATTTACCAGTTAATTATTCACTTATTTATTTATCTATTTTCATTTTCACTTTATATAATAATTCTTATGCAAACATAAACAACAATTCATATATTTGCTGTATATAATATATTTTTAATTATTTTTTTTTTAAATTTGAATATTTGGAAAATATAAATATAGATCTGTGTTTATATTAATGTATACTTGTTGAGCACAAATATGTCTTTGTATATTTAATATGTATACTAATTGCAAGTGTATATGTATTTTTTTTGTATTTGGGTTTGTATTTAAAAACTATTTAAAACATTGTAACTATTAAAAATCAAACCATGATATAGAAATAAAGGATGTACTATTTGTTTTATAAGTAATGCCTTTGTATTTTATTTGGAAGAGTATTAATATTTTATTCTTATTTTTCTTTTTAGTGCCAGAGTCATTATGAAGTTTATTAAATTCACAACTTAATGGAGAATAATTTTATATTTCAATTATTATTTAGTTTTAGGTCCCTTACACAAGTCAATGTTCATTGGTATGTTTAGATATACATAAATTTACTTATTTGATGTGTATATTAGATTCAATAAAATTCCCTTTGTTTCTAGTATATATTTTGGTAGTTAATCATATTAACCCTGAGAATAAATTATAATGATAGGTCTTATTATTGCTCTGTATGATTTTGGATTTATTTTATGTATAGCTAGTTGGAAGGGCATATAAACAATTTATTTAAATATAATTGGGATAATTTTATCTTTCATTTAAATTATACAATCTATTATATTTGGCTTTCTCAACAGTTGGATTCATTTAGATCATTAAGATCTTTCTTTATATGTATATTCCAATCTATTATATTTGTCATTCAACATTTTGGGCATTCTTTTCTCAGTATATGTGTATGATGTGCTATGTTTATATTCTTTAAATTGGATGATAAATACATTCTATTACATTTGGCTTGCCCAACGATTGGGGCCATTTCACTTGGTGATAGGCATTCTATTACATTTGTCATCTAAAATGTGAGGCTTGATTCAATATGATTCATTTATGAGGATGGAGAATAATAATTTAGTTATATCTTATACTATTACATTTATTAGTTTCAACTGGAGCAATCATGTTTCCATTACAATATATATATATATATATATATATATATATATATATATATATATATATATATATATATATATATATATATATATATATATGATTTAAATGCCATGTCATGGAAAGAAATATGAATTAAACACACATTTTCAATTGGTTTGTCATGTATATTACTGGCACTATGATATGTGCCTTATTTACTTTGATTCACAGAATCAAAACCATAAACTGCTCTTTGTAGTTTCAAGCAGTGGTAGAATGATGAAGCTAAGAGCTAAAGGCTCCTACATAAAATCTCAAACAGTTATTTCTGTTCATCATTATCATTATCAGTTTTAACTGTTATGGATCCACTGCAGGATGAATATTTTTCCAAGTACAATCCATCCTCTCTGATCTCTAGTTTCTTTTTTCCCCAAAGTCTAAACACTCGTTTATTTTTATCAATAACCTAAGCTCAAATATAATAAAATGAATATATAGGATGCTGTCATAAATGGTATTTTATATATCATTAAATTAAATTTCAAATTAAAAAAAAGTCTATGACTAAGACAATCTTGCCACAATCATACCCCCCACACACAATTATTATTAATTGGCAACAAATGTTTTTATAGGTATATAAGTCAAACACTTATATCAACAAATATATTATGTTTAATCTTCAATGAAATCCTGCCCATTCTCAAAACTTTTCCATAAATACTTTAAACTGATAAATTTTAACAATAATGTTTTCATTATTATTTCATTAAACATTTTTTAGTTTCAATACTATGTCTTTTAAAATATTTCATTTATTCTATTTGGTTTGGTATAGTGGTAGGTTCACAGACTATGAGATCAATATTTATTAATCATGATCCATCTCTTTCACTTCCGAAGCTTAAACACCTTATGCATAACTGGATAATAAACCATTTGGTAGTGTTCATTAATTTGTTCCAAATCTTCTTAGGCATTCTTGAATAAAATTGGCAAATAAAGCCAAATGCCATTTGTCCTTTACTCTTTCTCTCAAAAAAATAAACCTTACTAAAAATACTATAGCTCTTTATTTCTCTTTTATGTTGTATTTCTTTTCTAAATTACAAATATCTGATTAAAGCTTCAATTAGTTCTTAAATGCTTATATTGACCAAAGGAAAATTTATTTCTCTTCTTTCAGACCAGTTTTGAGCTATGGCTCTCATCAGTGAGGAGCTAGGACATTAGATTGAAAATATTAACTCAAGCCAAGCATGTCCTAGCTCTTCACTGATGAGAGCCATAGCTCAAAAATGGTCTGGCGATGGGGACCATCATAGATAATAGCTTCAGATATTTTCTCTTGTAGCATTTATCATAAAAAAAGCTTGTTTAGAGCTATTAGCAGGACTGTTATATATTACATATTGGTAATACAAGCTATATAGGTCATGTGAAATATGACTGATTTTTACTAATATATATATATATATATATATATATATATAATATTTTTGGGTATGAACCATGTATTATTTTGCATTACAATCCGATATTTTGACACCCTAGCAATCACCATTATCAAGGTTAACTTTTGAAAAAAATTGTTCACAAACTTGATTTTGATAATGTAAAAATAATTGCTAATTTGGAAAGATATGATTTAAGAACCATGAGAGAGTCAATTGAAATATTAAAGAGACCTACTGGTTTAAATAGGGCTGACAAAGCACAATGTATTCCAGCTATGTGAAAGCCTCTCATTTTATTTAATGTTAACTTGAAATTAATAGGTAAAAAAACTGAGGGAAATAAGCATTTTGATAAGCCTCATATTGTGAATGCTGAACTACTTCATGTTGAATCTCACTTCTCATTTCGCACTAAGTCACATTATTGTTTGAGATCTAATGATTGCTCTTTCAAAAGTTAACCTTGATAATGGCAGTTGCTAGTCCATCAAAATATTGGATTGTAATGCAAATTAATACATGGTTCATACCCAAAAATATTATTTTATCTAGATTATATAACCGTAAAAACATTAAATAATATATATATATATATATATATATATATATATATATATATATATATATATTGTAACCTTCCCATAGTTAATCTAGCTAGTTGGCCTACACATTTGGGAGCCATATCCTCCTCTGTAACCTTCTATAGCTAACACTCAATCTTGCATCATGTTTTAGGGCAACCAAATCTTCCTATGTAACCTTCCTCACTAGCAATCATCATTCAACCTGTCTCACATACTAATATATTGAATCCTACAACCTCCAATTAACTAATCGGCCTACATGTTTGAAATAAATCCAACTATATGACTTTCCCTTAGGTGCTGGAATCGTAAGTGACCACACATCTCATGTCACCAAATCTGCCCTTTGTAACCTACACTATCTGAATCATCAACAATATATGCCTAAAAAATAAATATTAAACTAAAGAGATGATTTCTTTATTGAAAAAGCTCACATGAAACTATAAACTTAAAGAAGATTACAAAGTGATTAATGAAGATAATAAACTTCTCGTCAAACTAGCTTTAAAATCTACAAAAAAACAAACAAACAATTGTCATGAAAAACATTGAATATTCATAAAACCAATAAATAGATAATAATTAGATCGATGGAATGAATATGAAATTGAAATTATAAATTAAGTAATAAATAAATTAGGATGCAGATGATTAAATGGATGATGAAAATAAGTAATAATAAAATAAAATGAGTCTGATAATGAAGAGAAAAGAATGAAGATGCATATGAATAATGAATGATTAAGATGAAGGTAGAATAAGAGTTAATGAATGATTAATATGATAATGGGATAAGAGCTAGTGAATGGTGAGTTAATTATGATAATGAATTAGGATGAAAGAAGAATGAAGAAATAAAGAAAGATTAAAATGACAGATGGGAATAATGGTGAGTATGGAAGATGATGTCCAGAATATATTGAATTAAATGATAATAAGATAAACTGAATAAAATAGGGATTCTAAGCTCAACAAAACCAAAATATTCACCATAAAGTCAAAACAAGCTATACATTTAAGACAAAAGAAGCAATTTACACCCTAAGGTTTGGTTGACTTTCATAAAACAGTGAATATAACATAACTCAAATCCAACTACAATAATTAACTAGATATTAAAGTTACAATGAATTCAAATTCTACATTGCAAATTACTAACTTATTCTTCTCAGGGTTCAATCATTTTAAAGATTGTTATACAAGATATACTTGGGTCAGTGAGAGGGATTTTGCCACTATCCAAATATAATGCACAAAATGGCTCTTAATACAAAATCAAATTAACAAACAATATTTAGTAATCTCAAAGAAACTTCATAAATTCCCCAACTATTATACACTTTAAGCTTCAAGAAATAGGAATAATTTTTCAATAACTTACTAACTTTCTTTTCTCAAATAATTATAAACAATGTCATCAAGATCAGTGAATGATAGATCTGTGTGTTCAAATAAACTGATTAAACCAATATTAAGTGTTTATATTTAATATACCACTTAAAATAATATGCACTCTAGGTTAATAATATTTTTGATTATTAAGTGATGATGCCTTAGATGTACTCATAAATTATAGGGCTTAACAAAATTATTATGATATACCAACATATAGTTACTTATACTATATTGATCAATGACGATTTCCATATAATCAGATGATATGTCAATAGCAATAACAATAATAATGTGTGTGGAGATTAGCAATAAGACTACAGGCAACTAAATAAATTTCAACACAACAAAATTTATTTACATTATTTGCAAATTTATTTCAGACACATTGCACAAAATAAGACAAATACATTAAATAAAATCAGGGATGAAAAAGAATTGGTATCCCATTGCCTACACACATAGTAAATAAGACAAACTAATACAGTGATATTCATAGTATCACTACTATTATTGGTTGTCTTTCTGTTATTATTCTATCTTATGGAATAAGATTGTCAAATGTTATTTAAGCTAATTACCACTTAAATTATAAAACTAAAGTGTATTTAGATCTTTATGAGATGCACAAATTTTAAATCTAAAACTCAAAATTGTAAAGTAGTTATACTAAAGCATTTGCTATGAAAAGATTCATTGTATTGATGTGAGAAAAGACATCAGAAGTCAAATGCACACATGATACCAAAACATTGCCTATGTACACAACCTAATAATTTTAGTAGTTAACTTATCTTACCGATCCATAGGCAAATCACTGTTTGATGAAGATAAATCAACATTGTCCACGTGCATCTCTTGCTCTTTTATATAGAAGTTCTACAATCACTAGTAGGTTTGGGTTTGGTTTGTCTATAAACTGATGAAGATCCTACAACATCATAAGACACTATTCCAATTAGGCAGACACTATAGATAGACCAGTGCCCCTTAATCTAACTTTATCTTATCCTTGCTATTTGATTTTGAAATACTAAAATTCACCATACACAGTGGAAAACTAATTATATAACCTCATGATGGATCAAACAATAAAGGGAGGCTCTAAAAAAACAACACGATAGTTGTACAATAATACAGCCAATTCTAATACCTTTCCATAGGTATAAAAGAATGGGTTTTTTGCTCATCACAGGGAAATAGAATTCAGACCATGGATATCATTCTCTCTTGGGATTAACTATGCTAACTAAGCACTAACTATTAATCAGCCTCGACAATATCATCCTCTCATGTAATCAGCAATGATAGATTCTCCAACAGACCATGCACAATATTAATATTAATGATACTATATTTGATGACATTATATGTGGCACATACTTATCAGCTGAAAGCTGTCACAAATACTTATCAATACCATAGCAAGATAAAATAATAATAACAATAAAAGTAAAAACATAAATATTCCATTTCACAATGCAGAAACTATTAATGTATTAATAAACAAACCACAATCTATAAGTCAAATGCCCATTAATTATTTTAAAATAATAATAATACTTTTGTTATAGCAAGCCATACACATGTAAATAATGAAGATCAGCTTACGTTTATATTTAAAGTGGACATGTTCATTCATAGGCAAAATTTTAGAAATGCAAAATGCTTATATCAATTATTTCATATAATAAACAATTGGGTCATTATGTGTATATCTTTGACAAATTTAGTCTGTTTGTTTACCCTTCAATAAAATATTAAAATCTGTTTTAAAAGTGCAAGAGATAAATACTTTTTTCTCTCTGTCTAGATAAATGATATTTAATATTATGTTTTCCCTTAACTGGGAAATTAGCAAAAATATGTGTAATAAATGTATATATCTTTATACATCTCTTCATCCTTTACTAAATATATTTTATACCACAATAAGTATATATAAAAAATCCATGAATAACACATGACAAAAATATATTATAATACTAAATATAGCAATAACAAAAAAAATAAATGAACACTTTCTCCCATGAGATTTTATCCTATTAGATTTGTTCCATCCTTATGAGAAAAATGATAAGAAAACTGATATCATGAGCAAACATTCCTAAGTAATGCATATATATATATATATATATATATATATATATATATATATATATATATATATATATATATATATATATATATATATATATATATATATATATTGATTATTATGTTCAATGCTAGCATACTGAGACAATATTCAAACGCTTTTCTGAGTGTAGCACAATTAAAAATAGATTTATCCACATTTTTTAGATAATTTTCTTTAAATGAACTTGTAGGTCTATTATGATCTTTAAAACAACTTTTTAAAATCATTTATTGATTTATTTATTGGTGTCAGCATAGTGAGACAATATTTAAACACTTCCGAGTGTAGCCAATTAAAATAGGTTTATCCATACTTTCTGTAGATAATTTTTTTTAAAAAGAATTTATAGGTTCATTACAATTAACAAGCTCAACTTTTTAAAATCATTTATTGATTTTCTTCTTCCCTCCGCAGTGATATCTGCAATAATTTAAAATAATCTGGCCATTTTTAAAACATTTAAAATATTATTAATACACATGTTACATAATCAAGATAAAAAAGTAAATATTTATTTTATTTCATTTCTATCAGCGAATTAAGATGTGTTTAATAATACTAAGAAGAATTTATTTAATTGTGAGCAATTATCAATATGATACTCTTGGCATTAATAATCTGTCATTTTTCCATTTTCAATAGCTAAGCAAATTCATGCTAAACCATCATTTGGCAGACAAGTTTTCTTCTTTAATCAGAATAAAAAATAACTTCATGATTTTTTTTTTTAAAATTCATTAAACTTTATATGACTTTTTAAAAAATGTCTTTTTTTAGTTAGTTTGCTTTATATTTTCACACTTTTGTTCAAAATTATTTGGAATTATATTTTATAAAGATTACAATTTATAAGCAAATGTATTTTTCTGCTTTATTTTAAAGAGTGCGAAAAACCAACACATTTTAGTCTTTTTCTTTTCAATCTAAATAATTTATGAGTCATTTTAAAATCTGAAAATTGGCTAATATAACAAAAAAAAGTAATTGCTTACATTTTCTGGAATTGTTCTTCATTTGAAGTAGTATTTGTCGAGGCAAATAATTATCCATGGCTGTTATAAGTAGTGATGAAATAATACATTTTCTTAAGATTTCCTATTCCATATTTTAACTCCACATTATCGTGTAATTTTGTTCAATTTAATCCACAAGGTTGTTACTTTTCAGTTTTTTATTTTTACTTTATTTTATAAGTGCAAGAATTGAAGTCCTCTTATTCCATTTTTTTTCTCTTAATAGCCCACCCCCCTCGACAAACTTTGTTATATTATTTATATCTTGTATTATTGCATTATGGTCATCAATGGGCCAATAACTGAACAGTATGAATAAATTAATATTTGTCCCTCTAGTGATAAAAAAAATAGACTGTTATGTTTCAATTTAAATTAAAATACAAGATATTTGAAGATTGTTTACAAAATTTAGAAGAATTATAAATTGATTTTCGTTTCTTTTAATTACTGTTTAATAATAATAATAAAGTGTTAAATATTTTCATACTTCCAAATTGATTTAATACTATTAAATATTATTTTAAATACAACTGCTACCAGACCCTCTGACAAAAATGTTTATGAAATTCATGTCCACTCTATCAGATGATCTAGTGACTCAAACAGTCCAAGTCAACATCATTCTCAGAATATTTTTTGGTAGCTTTTACTTAATTGGAAAATTATAATCCAACAAGCATTTCAATCTATAACTGATTTTTACACACTGATTTTTCAATGTATTAATAAATATTATTAATTTAAAAAAAATTAAAATTTTACATGCTGGATCACTTGAATAAAGCTTATTGAGCCAAACCATATGGTTACAATATATATATATATATATATATATATATATATATATATATATATATATATATATATATATATATATATATATATATATATATATATATAATACTAAACTTAATGTAAACAGAAAGATTTGAACTAAGACTTTTAAGCTCCCCACAACTATCCACTCCATCTCATATAACTGATACACATGTACCACATACATGTGAAAAAGATAAATGATATCCAATATACATATTTCATGCTGGACCAACACACATCACTTGGTCCAGATCACCTTAGTCCACACATACCCACATATATATTATAAAATATATCTAACATTTTATATAACAATGCTGTATTTTAGTCTGTAATAGACATTGGAGAATTCTATAACTTTGCACTATTTCTATAACACCTTTTAATTAATTATATTTAGTCACAGCACTGAAGTGAATTTATTTTCTTAATTCTCTTCTAATTTTTATATAAATTTTCACTCTGCTTATTTTTTGTTTAAAAAAAATATTTTTTCCATAGTATATTGTTAGTTTGACTAGAGGCTAATATTAATATTGATTTTCCTTGACTCTCTATTACATCTAAATTATAAAAATTTCTTACCAAATTCTATGCCAATGGCTTTTATTAAAAATATATGCTTAACTTTTATATTGATTTACTTTTAAAAATATGATATATGCACATATTTTCTATTTTTTAACAATTACAGAACATTTACATTTAAGATTATATTTAAATTTGTAAGCAATTATTAATCAATAAATTTAATACTTAAGGAAATAGTATAGAAATAACATTGTACTGTTTTATTATTCATTTAAAATTTATAATTTTATCTATTCCTTTTACTAGCTCTAACAATAATGACAATAATTATTCACAGAATTTAAATGAGCTAATATTTTTTAGAAAATAAAAAATATGTAGATTATATTTCTATCGACTTTTACTTCATTCACATCTATTCTATACAAAGTAAATCTAAATCTGATAAAATGCAATAAAATACTTTGCAAAAATATCATCAACTTTTTGGAAATACTACAAGAAATTTAAAATAATTTTCCTTCCAGTCCTTCATGATGTCTTGGAAAGTTTATCTTCTCATTTTAGAAATGTATAAGAAATCATTATTATATATAGAACTCGCAAAATAAGCTCTTAACAAGCGTTGAGAATATCCTCAATCCCAGATCGTTTTCTGTTTCTGGCGTCGCAAGTGAGGTCCCAGGATATTTCAAGCATTAGATTAAAAATACCAGGGCGAGCCCAGCACTTTATCTAATGTATAACTATTGAGTAGAAAATCTGAAATTGTCAGACATCCATATGTCTTCCAATTCAGCTATCTAACTATAGCCATATGGGACTGGACTAAGTTCAGATACACCATATATTAATAGCTTTAGCAATATAAAATCGATTTTATATTGCGATTTTATATTGCTAAAGATATCACTAATAAGTGTTTTGCGTTTACCATATCAACTTTTCTCATAAATATCAAACTATAACCATTACTTCTTTCTTGCCAAATAAAACTTTAATGTTTTATATATTTTCTTATTAAATTGAAATTTGCAATCAAAATTACTCTGGTTTTTTATTTTATCATTTTTTTTTTTTAGCAATTCTATATATTGCTGTAACTATCTTTTTATACATGAACAAATATTAGAAACAATTCAACAAAATGTTTTTTTTAGATTCTATATATGTTTTTTTTTTAAAATCATAATAGTTATTTTATGTCTTTTATTTCTATTAGCTTGTGTAAAGTAATTTAATTTAGTCGAATCATTTATTAAAAAAAAACTTAAAAAATCTCCAGTAACCAGAAATCAACATTTAATTTTTTAACAGTCAAAACTACATTTTATGTTTGTCATACACAAAATATACAACATAAAACATTAGATATTTATATTAATTTTTTTATAAGAGTAAATAATTAAAAATTACTCAAAGCAAAGTGGCTAATCTCTAAAAATATGTTTTGTGAAAGAAACAGCTTTTATTTTTTCTGCTCTTCAGACTGAATCAAAAGCCTTCAGAAAATTATGTGACAAAAATAAATAGTAATCTTTTTAGACATTCCAGATGATTGATCTGTAAATAAAACTTTTGATCATCAAAGCACTTCAAATAAACTTTTTCTTGAAAAAAATATATAAAGTTGTAAATGGAAAATATATTTGTTTTTTATTTTTAAGACTGAGATTTTTAGTTTTTATATCCAAAAAAATCAAAATTACATGTAGTAAATCAAATGGATGTTCATTCAAGGAATTTTAAGGTTTTTAAAATAGTAATTTAGATACATTTGAAATGTTTTACATTTAATAACACTATTATATATATATATATATAATTTGAATCAATGTACCGAGCAATTATATTAATAATATAATAAATATGTTAAAAAGATTATACACGTATGTATATAGCCTTTTCATTCAGTGTATTGAATGTTTCCTATATAAGTAAATAGAGGAATTTGAATTTAGGAGTTTCAGTCTAAATTCGTCCTCCACTGTTTCAAACAATCAACACGCATGAACACATCCATGCAAAAAAGATAGATTATCCCCAATTTATTCATTTCATGGAGAATCAGCATTCATCAGTTGGGCCAGATCATAATATCCCACTCATATATACAATTAGTGGTCAGCTTATATTAATATAGCAATTTCTTAAACTTTAATGGACAAGCAAAATCTTAAGTTCAAATCCCTGTATTTATTATAGTAAACTTTCACTATAATGAATAAATAGGTTAATTACATATTGCCTTAGAAATAGGTAACATCATAGCATACATTCATCTCATCCCTCTTCTATTAATATAAATGGATGCATAATGTTATGATAATATGAGGGGTTATATTAACATAATATCTATGGGGGTACAATATAATATGAAATCCTCTAAGGCCTTTTAGTATCCATCTTTGATTTTTCAATGAAATGAATGATTGAATTGTTGGAAGGGTGAAAAGGTTAAAGCCTGTCCATTAAAGTGTAAGAAATTTCTATCTTAATATAAACCAAGAACTGATTGTATATATGTGTGGGGGATTATAATCTGGCACAACTAATGTGTGCTGGTTCTGTATAAAATATGTATATTGGGGATTATCTACCTTATTTGCATGTATGTAGTTATATGTGTTGTTTGTTTGAGATAGAGTGGAGGATGAATATATTAACTAAAAAATTCTAAGTTCAAATCCATCAATTTACATATGTATGTATATAAACATAATGATGTAACAAAAATAAAGACAGGATTAGGAAAGGTAGTTCTCAATGGGTAGATGTTTTAACAATTTCACAATAATACAAATTTTCTTTAGTATAGATCAGGGGTGGGCAAACGGTCAATCATGCACAGCTTGATAGTTCAATGCAGATATTTCTGCCATCAGATTACTGTTGCCTGAATTCCGAATCTTTTTACTTTTACATTTATATGTATAAATTCTATAATTGAGTTGACCGATGGTTAGACACCGCTCTTTCTATATGCTGCACACTTCTGGCTTTGACTCCTCATTGTACATTTTGCCTCAATACTACATCATCTTAAAAGACTTGGTAGCACTCGAGCGGTAGTACAATGTAGTATCTATATGTGTTTTTACGTATTTTGTTTTGGTCTTATTCTAAAAAAATTAGCAACTAAAAAATGTGCATTAAAACATACAACGTTTTTTTGGCTTGAAGGTGAATTTGTTATATAATACAAAATTTTATTTTAAAAAATTTTTAATCTCTTAATTTTAGATAAAATAGGATTGCTAAAAACAAAAAATCATATCATTTTCAAAATTACTGGGAAGAGCTATGTATGGTCGGTCGCCGATAGATAATAAATATAAATAGTCGATCATGCTACTAGAACATTTAAGTGTAGCATTTTTTTAAATGTTCATCTCTTGATAAATGATTTTTTTTCTAGAGAACATAAATGTGGCAGGTTGACAGTAAACATAAAAATTAAAATATCTGTATATATAGCATACTTTGCATAATTATTTAATCTGCTTTTGAATAGATTAGTTAAATTGAAGGGTGAAGAAGAGTGAAGCCTGGCCATTAAAGTTTGATGATTTGCTGTTTTAATATAAACTGAACACTGATTATATATGTGTATGGAAGATAATGATCTGGACCAACTGATGAATGCTGATTCAGCATGAATATATTATATTGGAGATTATTGATCTTTTTCACATGTATGTGATCTTGTGTATCGGTTATTTAAGATAGAGTAGAAAGCTGAAAGGAGCTTAAAAGTCCGTGTTCAAATCCCTTATATATATATATATATATATATATATATATATATATATATATATATATATATATATATATATATATCATAAATAAAAGCATTCTTTTTAATAATTGTTGTCTATTACTTTTTATATACATATAAAGAGAAATTTGGACAATATTTTTTAGTTTGCAGATCAAATGTGAATTCTCTCTCTCTCTCTCTCTCTATATATATATATATATATATATTGTAACCTTTCCCCCACTCCATAATAATAACAACATGCCAAGAATATACTAACTATTCCGGATTTTCTTTACTTATTTATTTCCGGTCAATAATAATTAACATTAATAATAATTCCGGGTTATCTAACTCAGTCTATCAAATATATTATTATGATTTAAATAAAACAATCACTAGCTCAGTATTTTATAAAATCTAGTCGTGTCTGTGAAATGAATCAACATAAACATCTTTTATTATTCCCATGAGACCTGGAGCAATGACAAAGGAACAAGACGAGAGATCATTGAGATACTATCCCAATGGCATAAGAACACTATCCTAAATAATTGACTAATAGCATTCCTACGACTTTTAAAACTTTTATCATATCTTAATATTTTTAAAACAAATTCTAGCTCACATAAATAAATTAATTAAATAAAATAGAGTTAAATTAATCAAATCATATCAAATCAAATAGATAAATCAATAAGTAAATAAATAACTAAATCTCAGGTTCATAAATTGTAATTAAAACTGATTTCATATTGCCATAGTAAACTATGATAAGGGAATTTTATGTCATAGTTCACTACGTAACGAATAACTAATTAATAAGAACAATGACAATAATAAAATAATATAATCTTCTTTTCTTTCTAGATGTATTAAATATTTTCGTGGTAACATTTATTAATCTGATAATCAAAAGTTATGTGGTAACGTTCGCATATATTTTACTTAAATATTGTGGCAATTAACCCATGACCAATACCTGTTCTACTTATACTTCTTTCATTTTATTATGTAAATAAAACAAAATAAATTATTAAAATTTCTAATATTTATTATCCTGTGCAAAATCATAAACATGTTTAATTATAAACGTGCGTTGTGATTTCATGCATTTCATGTGTAGGAAAAACAACAACCAAGACACAAAGCTTACTAATAAAATTTTATAACATTTTATTAACATTATAACAAATAACACTTTGTACATTATTTACAGCGGATATCCCTATTTACTTATCACAAACTTTTATTTATACCCGTTGATGTCTTAACATTATTATTATCGAATTTTATTTTACCCTTTTACCATTAATAATTACAAAAGTATTTTACAATATTATTATTATTGGATACATGTTTTGAGCTTAGCTGAATACACAAAATTTCTATCCATTAAACTTTTCTATTTGACATTATGTCCTTATAATTTCAAAATTATATTTCTATAAGATCTTTACTGTTATGTAAAGTTATACAAAAATTACAAAATTATACTTATTCTTGTTAGTATGGAATCCTACAGAATTTAATCCTTATGATATTTTCATGTTCCTTTTATTATCAATCATAATATAATTACTGATAAAATTTTGATCCCATCCTTAACTTTATATAGCAATTAACATTATCCACACACTATGTACAAATACACATTTTTGTTATACATTTCTTTAACTCATTTTCCAAATAAACATGCAATCTCTTTTACTAAATCTCACGTACAATATTTTAAAATCTTATTATTGTTTTAAAACTTAATTCTAAGGTTTTTTTTTTCTTTAAAATTATATCAGTTTAGCAATTGGCTTTAAAATTATATCATATGATTCTTCATCTTTTATAATACTTATACTTTCACTTTGGACTTATACAATTCTACTTTACTCTAGTAAATAACTATTCTTACATAACTACTATCTAACTTACTTTCTATCTTATGTATCATTTCTATAAAATTATCTCCCTGACGATGTATTTTCATGAAATCAAGATAGCGAAGATATAGATGCGTTGGATCAAAATAAACAAGATATTATCCTTTATAAAACTTTGACAATCATGGCACAGTGAATTTAAGGACGCCATAGAGGAGTGACTTTTATCTGTCTATCTGCCTCTAGTATTGGAAGGATGCTAAAGCTATTTCTTCAGCTTCATCACATCAGAAAGTTTCAAAGATATGTAAAAAAAAAACACTGTCCAGAATATATGTGCTCAGTTGTAGGGCGAAGTTATCTACACTGAAGTCACACAAATAATTATGATCCACATATTTCATTCCTTATAGTTTAATAAAACATCCTCTTGGTTTCCTTTGACATCAGTACTCCCAAGTCACTATCTGATTGATTTCTTCAGATTCATCTCTTCATTACATCGACAAATTCTCTGTCTACTTTGCTAATAATAATAAAATTCATTTTTATTTAACTATACAGCTATTCTTAAGAAAATTCTTTACTATACTTCTCGTATATTTCTATCTCTACTGTTATAAACTATTTGAATATTTTCAATATAAAACTCAAAAGAATCACATAATTAATATGCTACTTATTATTAATCATTTTTAGATTATTTATTGCATGCACATTTTAAAATTTTACTACTCTCTTAAATATATGTTTGATGTTGGATAAATGTGTACTTATAACTTTTAACATCTTTCATACTTCATTCATTAATAGATGACCTATAAAAAAAAATATATTACATATTACCAATAATATTAAAATTACCAACGATCTCTATCCTCTGGATCGTATTTGTAAACTTCTCCATTCCAGGACTTCTAGTAGGTATTTAAAATTTTCCATACACACATTTTTATTTATACTAATATTTCTCTCATTCCATTAGCTCGTATATTTAAATATAATTATTATAAAATTTATGTTTATATGTTTCCCTAAGCTAATTCAAATTTTATACTTTAAATACAATAAAAAAAAATAATTAAAACTATATTTACGATACAGCTTTGTTGGACTCGCTTGGAAAATCGTTCATTGCAAAGCTAAAACAAAAAATTATATTTTATTTTCTTCAGTCACTTAATGTTCTAATTTAAACTTTTAATTCTGTTTATTAATTCTTCTTGGACGATGATCCTTAATTTTCTTCATCTTTTTCCACTTATTCTTGAGATCTCCTTTACATAGTCTGCTAGCTTTTTCCCCCGCGCGCTTGGTTTTCCCTCGATGCATCTTGTACTTTATTTTAAAAATTCAATAAATTTTTCTTTATTTCCATGGATCCATTTTCCTCATTTTAGTGATTAATTATATCTGTTTAAAATAATATTCTTTCCATTCAATATCTTTTCCTTTTTTTCTATGATGAGATAAAAATGTTAGGTTCCTCTTAGTAAGTTCATATAGCACTTTATACAGGACTATGGCTTTTCTTCTATTTTTAATTTAGAAACTATATTTTAAATAATGTTTTTCCTTTAATATAACATACTTTTCTTCCTCATTCTTTTTCTATATACTTGAACGCTTATTATGATTTTTCTCATAGAGAAATATGACTTAGTTTTAAATACTTATAAAACAAATGTTCGTCATAAGATTCTCTCGATAGCAAATAGTTTCTTTCTTATATTTTCACACAGCTTTTCCTTTGTATTTTTCCAAGTTATAGGATTTAATTTCTGGTTGAGCACAAATAATACAAAACTTATACAATTTTCACTCATTTTTCTTTCAATAATTATTTCAATTATTATTCTTGGTATTTCCATTTTATTGTAGGCTGAATGGTCAAATTTGATTAAATCCACTGGTAAGATCACGTAGAAATTAGCAAATCATCTTTCTGGATACAAAATTATATTATCTGTTCAAGACTAACTTTAGAATAATTATTAATTTATAAATTTATATTACTTTTTTCAGCTTCGATGTTACAAGCAATTCAAAAAGGTTACCTTCCTCTTCAACTTTCACATTCCATCTCCCGCTTCTGTCTATCTTAGATTTTTTTCTTGCCAATTTAAATCTGTTGATTGGTCAATATTTGTTTTTAGCGCGAACAATATTAGTCATTCTATTTTGGATGATAAATTGTACTTTTTAAATAAATATTTATGACGTAATGTCTGGAATATTACTTTAACTTAATATTATTAAATTTAATCATAGTTTGATAAAATTATTATTTGATCTTTAAAATAATTATTAAGACAATCTATAATATTTTTAACTTTAATTTTTATGATAGATGACAATTATATCTAGTTTTAAATTCACAAACTTTATTATTATTTACCAAGTGTGTGTGTGCGTGAAAGCATGTAATATACGATCACGTGTCTATTAACTTTACAAAAATGATCTTTTATTTATGTCTCGGTTTAAATTACCAAAACTAATGTACTTTCTAAAATTTTGAAAAATAAATTGAAACTTATAGGACTAAATATAATTCTCACCATCCCAAAGTTTATTAATAAAAAATATACTCTATTAATTTTGACTAATTATAATATTATCTTTCATTTATTTAAACTATTAATTCTGAAAATATTATATTCTAATCATTACTATAATTTTAACTGTCTATAGCTGTGTTATTTTGTATGGCCAGCTTTCACAACCATAAGCAATGATATTAAAACTTTATTTAACTGTTTACTTTTTAAAATACTTTATTATACTGTTATCTGTTAGGTATTTTAGCTTAAAATTGTATTACAAATCTATTATTACTTTTATATCACTTAAATATAACTTAAAATTTAAAATTTTTTTCATAATTGACCTTTCTACCCTACCTATGATCTACAGACAAGGGCACAATATATATATATATATATATATAAAGTAAAAATGAGTCATATTAATGTATGTAGATTTTGTTTTGTAGCTGAATATGTTTAGCAAGTACTAGTTGACAATAATCATGTGCAATAAATATCTAATGTTCATCAATTTATTATTATGATGACTTCATTGCTGTTTCCCTATTAAATTAAAAAAAAAGTATTTTATGACTAAGACTGACAAAATACCTAATGTAAATGAAGGGCACAAAAACTAATGACTCAATATGCGTTAAATACATTCAATGTTTACAATATATATATATATATATATAATACTATTCTTATCATAGAGTTCAGCAAATATTTTTCTATACTTGACTATATGCTATTATTGTTTCCATACTATTTATGATCTAATATATGTGTAGAATAGTATATAGGTTTGCTACTAACTTTAAAGTATTTTTTTAGATTACTAAACATCACATGATCATTTTTTTTATGCTAGCACATAACTGTTATTAAAACAAGCAAAACTCTCCATGCAGTAGTGCCACTTAGTGCCATCCAGAGTAATCAATGGATGCCAGAAAGCTTGTGCATAAAATACACATCTAGTACCTACCCATCCAATATCCACAGACTAGGTTCTGATTTGTGGCCTTCATTAAGTAGAGATAAAAGGTGGCTGCTGGAGGGTTTCATTAGATCCTAAGAGGTGCAGTGCTCTCAGATCCAAGGCTCCTCACTGACAAAGGCTACAAGCCAGAAACTAGTCTGGGGATATTGGATGAGTAGGGACTAGATGGGCATTTTATGCACAAGCCTTCTGGCATCCATTGCTTACTGTGGTTGGAACTGAGTGGTTTTTTTAGTTTACATAACCATTGATGCTTGTAAAAATCATAATAACATCAGGACAACATGTTTATGCCATAATCAGCATAATAATTTTCAAAATCCAAATTCTTAAGAAAAAAGATATACCATACTGCTTTTTTCTAATGTTTTTAACATGGTTTCAAAGATAAAGGAGAGAGACTTTCCTTTTCTACTACAGTTTATATATCTTCACATCAATTTTATTTTTTCTGGAGAATATCATCCAATGTAGTGACTGTAGACATTTAAAGCAGATTAATAATTTAATTACACTTAAATCCCATTATTATAAATTTAATTAGTATATATATATATATATATATATATATATATATATATATATTGCATTAATGAAATTTCTTTTATTATTAGAAATATTTTCCATTATTAGCAATAGATCTTTATTCTTGCAAAAGATATTTTTATAAAGCATTTTAAAACTAAAAATAATTAACTCAAAGTCTTTTTTTACTTTATTTTGATTTCAATCTCCAAAATATGTTACTCTATCTTCAGTCTTAAATTGTTCAGTACATCAAATATTTCAAGTATATTAGAAATTATTCATATTTTGTCATTTCTGTCCTGTTATAGTCTTTAAATTTAATAAATTAGAAATGTATTGATAACATTCATTCCTTAAACTTTTTTTATTCAAATTATTATAACTTTCTATTTGTAGAATTTTACGATCATCTAGAATTTTAATTATAAAAATATAGTTACTATAAAACTACACTAATATTTGGTAGAATTCCTATCAGCCGAGCATACAACATCACTGGCCTCTATATATTATTTCAGAAATAATCATATTGATAAATTAATTTTATTTAACATTTGTCAGCAAATAAAAAAAAACAATAATGCATTTGGGGATTGTGTAAAACTAAATATAGTTGACAATTGTCTAGAATAAAATCTTGGAATCATTAGCATTATTTTTCTCATGTCTATCTACATCTATATGTTTAAAATATACAAAAATATATGCTATTGCCATAATTCCAGAAATATCTATAAATTATAATCATATACATATATGAGAGAGGACCCCAAAATAACAGGAATTTTATAATAAAAAAACTATATTTATTTTTAGGTGCTGCAAATTGAATCTCTTTCAAAGTATAGTCTACTTTATACAATGGATTGACCTAAATGTGTTTTTCACTTTTTGAAATAGTCTGAAAATACTTACAAAGTGATGTCTATTAATGTCTCCACCAATTTTTTCTTTACTTCTAAGACTGCAAAAAAAATAGACAATTTTTTACTGGAGAGATTAAAAAGAAATAGCATAGAGAATAATTGATTGAATGTAAGGAATGGATAGACTGAGTCATGTTGAATTTAATTAAAAATTGTAACCACACTCAACCTTTGTGCACTAGCATGCTATTATAGTGAAACATGTCTCCACTTTGTCACAAAATTGAATATTTTCATTTTATTCCATTACACAAAAGTTTCAGAACTTGTGGATTTTAAATACCTGATCATTATGAACAAATTTTGGGTGAAAAATGCCATTTGCATTAAAAATTCAACTTTGTCTTGAGATTTGGTATTGCTCGCCATGCTTTTCTGGCACTTGGTGAATTTAACACTTCTGTTAAGTTAATAATAAACTTGTTATTTTCCAGAGCAAATTTCTTGTAAGCTGTTTCAACCAATACAACTGTTTTCCTACTGTTTTCTCTAAAAAACAAAAACAGAATTTAATATTATTCCAACTTTTCAACCATTACAATAATTGACATATAAATGAACAAATACATTTTACAAATAAATATGCTATGTGTGACCATGATTGTACATGATGATGTCATTTGGCAGATTGATGCAGAAGGGCCCCTGAAAGAAATAGCTAGAAGGAGAAGCATCAGATGTAGATACCATAGAACAATTCTGCTTATTTTGGTGCCTCTCACAATTTCTTAGCAAGAAATAAAAATAATCAATGCACAAAAGTAATAACAAATGAAAACTTTATAGAAATGAGTTAATTTTTTGAATAGTTTACTAATTTTTCTTCATGATTTTATTTGCTTGTAATTCTTAAAATTAAAAATGAAGTTTTTTTTTAAAAAAAAGTTCATTTGTTTTATTCTTATGTTGTTCAATTACTTGAAATATATTTTTTATGACTATTGATTAAAGATATGTAAAAAAAAGGGGGTGAAAAAAATAACCATATTTCATCAATGTATTAATAAAGTATATTTTCATTTTTATGTTATTAATTATCTATTATTGTATCATTGCATCTATATAACAAACCAAAACATTTTTTCTTTCTCTACTCTGTCATCATCTATTGTGAGTTTCAATTGTTTTGCAGTTAGAAGGTAGCCTTGGCATGAAATAGAGTAGAAAAGAGTAGAGGATATGAGAGAGAGAAAATTAAATAATGCTGTATTGACATAATAGACTTATGTAAAATATATATATAACCAAATATAATTGAAAATTCCACTGTCAGAAATAAAAAACAATTACTCCATTGTAATCACATTCTTCCCATTCAATTGAATTAAACCTTCAACATTATAAATAAAGAATTCACTGAAATTTAAAAATATGAGATAACCAACTTAAAAAGACATCACACTATCATAATTATATTTAAGCAAAAAATAAAAAAAAATAAACTCAATGACGACTCTTTACCATTATTTCATATTAAGAATAATGTTTTATTCTATTGCTATCGATAGTAAACTTGAGTAATCTCTTAAAAATGGAAATTGAAACATACTCTTTTCTAAAAATCACTGAATATGTATACTTACTATAAATGATAACAGAGAAAAGAACTGTTATTGTTTTCTCATATATTTAATAAATTTTAATATCAGGTGATTTGTTATTATACAATCATCTTACAGATATGTGGCACAACAGTCATTTTCCAAAATAAAATACACACACACACACACACATATATATATATATATATATATATAATATACAAATCAATATATATATATTATATATATATTATGGTCATAAAAATGGATGCTGACACATTATTGTCTACTTTGCAATTTTGATTTGATTTCTGAATGCTTTTTAACAAAACACAAGTTCACTTTAGTTCCTTTTTCCAATTTTCAGTATCTGTTTTTCATGACTATAATAATTCATGTACTTAAGGTTTTAACTTTCATTACAATAACTTTAAAATATTGCAAATTGAAAAAAGTAACAACAAAAGAAAAATAAAAGAAGCTATGCTAATATGCAAATAGAAACATGACTTAATTAACAGACAGGCAGCCAATGTTAAATTAACAGAATTGTGGAAAGGTTAGCCTTTCAAAGTATTAGTTGACAAAGACTAAGAGGATAGTCGAAAGTGCTCCTAAGTGGATACATTTTTTAAAATATATCTGATTACTGTATTTATATATATATATATATATATATATATATATATATATATATATATTGCTTTGAAGAAATACAGACATCAAATTATATATATATATTGATTAAAATAATGATAGCAATAAACATTCTTTTCAAAGTGAATCTTATATCTCAAGATGTCACATGATATTTTTGCAATTGAATGGCAAATTGATTACAACAATTCTATCTATTGATCAAACTGAGCCTTTTTTTACTTTTCTGAATAGCAAATTTACCCAGAATACTTTAATTTTTTAATTTGCTATTCTAACACTGAAAACTGAACAAGCCAATTCTTTTAATTACATTTTAACTCCCAATTAAATTAAGCAATATATTTAATGACTTTATTTTTTAACTTCTAAAGCATATCTTCACATAAAAACATTCATTTTAAATATTATTGGTAAATATGTATTAAAAATTCTTCAAACTTAAAAAAAATGTTAATACAATACTTTTTTTGTATCCACTATCATTCGATTTTAAGTTTTCTCGTACACATCTCAAACCATAAATAATAGTTAACTGAACACATCCACCAATTTAATTAACAATAAAACAGAATAATGCAGTTCAGTAGAAAAACACTGCAACACTAAAATACTCCAGAAAAAATATGAAAATTCATTACTAAATTTGTGCTTGAAAATATTTATAACAGAAAAACCATGAAATATTTTATATTATTATTTGAAAATACAACTAATTAAACAATTTTTAAAAGAATTATTTAAACCGATGCTTGTTATTATATTCAAAGATGCTGTTAATTATAGCAATAGCAGAAACATCATATTCAGTAAATTTGGGCAAGTTTCATTGAGATTCATTTGCTTTTATTAGTATGCATGCATGAAGTGCCATGAAAGCTGCTTTCTGTGCAGCTTTAGTAGTTATTTGAGAGTGGTCTGTTAATTTATTCTGATTTCTCTTCAGAGCAAATATTTATTGTTTTTATTTAGCATGAGCAATAAAATAGTTGTTTTTCCTCATAATTAATATTTATAAATTATCAGATAAAGAATTATTACAGAAATTCATATATAAATGTTATTACAAAAAATATAACAAAATAATAAAATATTTTAAATACTTATCATAATAGGCGTTAGTATTGAATATAAAATTATATTTTCCCAATCGACATTACTTGAAAAAAATTGAAATAAAAAGTTATCTATCTTCTCTAAATATTATTATTTGTCAAACAGCAGTTAGTAAAAGCAAAAAAATCTATTAGATCTTTTAATAATAATTGTTATGAAAAAATAAAATGATTGAGTGGTTGCTAAACTAAAAATGTTCTGTTTTGTTTTCCTTATTTACTTTTTTGGTGGTAATACTGTAATAAAAAACTCCTGTTTAATAATTTTATGCCACTGATGAGAAAAGTAATATAGTAATAAATCAAGAAACACAAAACTTATTCAGTATCCAAGATAGTAAAATGACTGAGAGATTATTCTTGGTGGCACTCATACAGGTGAGCCTGTAGGTGAAATTTATGAATTTCTATTTTTTTTTTTTTTCTTCAAAGTTTACCGAATCCGAAAGATCTATCATATTTTATATAGTTAATGCTTATTAATATTTTTATGTTAATTGATTAATCCCCCAAGATACACATGTTTATTCTAATATTTATAGATACTTTCTCATAATTAAATAAGTGGACTGAATATGCATTTGTGTTTCTATTAAACTGAGTTTGTACAAACAAAACTGAAGCCTCTTATATTCAATTCCATGCATCTAACTTTAACATTAAATTCAGTTGCATGGTGAAAGTATTATTATTATCAATCGTAAAGCTTTTTTATTATATAAACAGTTAATTGGAATATCAAATAATAAAGGTTGTCTGGAATGGCAGAAAGAATATAACAATTCCATTCAGTTAATACATTTTTTTCTTTTCTTTATCATAATTATTTTCAAGGAATATTTAGTTTTCAGCTACCAGTTACGTAACAAAGAAAAATGTTCCGAATAAAAATCATATCTCACTCTAGAAATTAACTTAAGACCTTTAAAAGAAATTCCAAATTTCTGAAATATGTAAAGGAATTGAAGAATTAAATTTCTTTATAAAAGTTTGATAAAGATTTCAATTTATATACAGTAAATTAATTAAAAAAATACAAATGTACTAAAGAAATAAATGAATAACTATAAAAATTTTCTATGATTAATTGATAAAATTGTTTTCAACAATCATAGTTTGTTATTGCTTGCCTCTCTCTTTAATACAATTTGTTCTAAAACTAAAAATAACAGTATACATTTCAATAAGTCCTTTAATATATATATATATATATATATATATATATATAAATATATATATATATATATATATATATATATATATAATTATTCAAAACAATACAATAATTAATACAGTAAAAATATTTTAAAAAACAAATATATACCACAATTTAATAGAAGTACTTTCAACTATCTATGTAGTCGTTGCCAACATAGATTCAAATTGTATTACAAAAAAACGTTACAAATGTAAACAAAAAGTAATACGTCATACATCAATTTTCCCACAATTCACTAATTTTTATATTGGCAGCCTGTCTATTTATCAAATATTGCTTTTCACTTTTTATTAACATAGCTTCTTTAATTTCACGTTTATTATTATTTCTTTCAATACACAAAATCTTAACCTTATTAAAATCAAAATCAAAACCATAATTACATGCTACATTATGATAAAAAAATACTGATGGTGATATGTCATCATTTCTAACATTCTCTTGTCTTGATTTTTGTACTCGTTAATAATGTGTTTTATTTGTGTGTATGACTTCTGATGAAAAACTCATATCCATTCATAATTTATTTTAATTACAAATTAGAATTTAATCAACTCAGTAACAATAGAGTTTAATATTTTAAAGAGACTAGTATTTGAACCCAGTCCATAATAGTTAAACAAATAATATTTAATTATGTTTGTGTACTTCATATCATAATAAAAATAGCTAGCCAATGATTTAAAATAAGGGATTTATTTTACAGACCCATTTTATAAGACTTAAATTGAAGCTGCTATTATTTGTCTATTTCACATTAAGCATTTGTTTAATGTAACTTCCAAAATTTTAAATCAGTGTAGTAGTATATTAGTTCTACATTTCAGCTGGTTACTGTAATTTAATAGTTTAAATTCCAAACTTATATGCATATATTGTATTTGTGTTCTATATTCTTTTTTAATTTACTGTAATTGTAATTGAAAGGGCATTATCTAGATATTATGTAACTATGCATTTATGATAACAGTACCTATATATTGTTTGTAGCATTTAACAATTTTTTTTTTACTATTTTGTGTTATTAATAAATTATAGTGTTTTATTCAATCTTTGTTGTCAGTTTATTTTCTAGATGCGAAGTAAGTGCGTGTTTGCAAAATGTTTGCAAAATGTTTTTCTTGAGTCCTAAAACATTTCAAACTCTAGAGATCTCAATATACCAGATAAGCAATTGTATGATATATAAGCAAATTTATGCAGATCTTAACATATCATTTTTTATGATAGTTGTTTTATGAGATTTGTAAACTTCATATTAAACATTTATTTAATAATGAAATGAATTTTATTTCAAGTTATTAACTCTGACTGCACATTATTCCATTTATGTTCTTAGTTAAATTATTGAAATAATTAGTTTTAATTAATTTATTGAATTGTCATGGATGATGGAGGGATATAAAAGGTACCCCTTAGCTTTCTATTATTCTGGCTGGTATCCTGGGTAAAAGCCTGACTTATTCTAAATTTTATGCAATTATTTTGTTTCATTATTAGACATATTATCGTTTCATTAAGTAATTATAATTGTTGTTATTATACATTAGGACACATTAGCTTTAACGTGAAATGAATGTCTCCTATAACTACCAGAATGTCAGTGTGTGACAATACAATATTGTAGAATATTTTCCCAAAGATAAACAGAAGTACTCTGAAATCATTATCATTATTATTTTTTATTTAAAAGGTATTGATTATATTTGCTAAAAGAACAAACAGGTGTTACTGACCTCATTGAAAAAATTAAAAGACTGAAGTGGAGTTGGGCTGGACATATTGCTAGAAGAGATGATAATAGATGAACAATTGAAATTTTGAACTGGATTCCAAGAAATTGTAAAAGTCCCAAAAAGAGACCACATGTGAGATCGATGAAATAAGAAAATGTGCAGGGTGATGTGGAGAAGAGAAGCTAAAGATAGGAAAAGATGGATTGACCTTGGAGATAACTTCATCCTGCAGTGGATTAATAATGGTTGATGATATATATATATATATATATATATATATATATATATATATATATATATATATATATGTGTGTGTGTGGTTGATGATATATATATATATATATGTGTGTGTGTGTGTCACATGAAATAATATTAAATATATTACTGCTGCTATCTTGATTTATATTCTTCTGAGTAAGTTTCTTTTGTATTTGTAATGTATCCCAACAACTGCTCCATTATCTAATCAATCATTGCAATGATAACCTCAATCCTAATTATATATCAATACTATTTGAATTTGATTTGTCTTTATGAAAAACTTGTTGATCATGTGTATATTTGATAATCTACAGTATATGAATCTTGAATATTTACAACCATGGCAACAACCTTATCATTTTTGAGCAACAATAAATTAACTTTAAATTTATTCATTATGTACTGAAGTCATTTTGTTATTTATTTGTACTTAGTAGGTCAATTAAAAGGGAACACAAGCACAGTACATTTATATATCTTATATTTGTAATAAAGATAATTTCCAATTTTTGTAACAATGAGGGCTCTTAAAAAATAACTTTGTATGGGTAGTGAAATTGAGTTTTAGTGTTAGCTTGTTAGTAAAATTAACTTCTCATCATGTGTTTATATTTTCAATAGCCTTGTTTTTATGATAGAAATCATAGTTTACTATATCCTTTACATCCTTACAAATAGTACTATTAAATAAAATACTTTTAACAAATTTATCAGAGTAACCAACCCTCAGGTAATCTTTATAAAATTGACATTTCTGAAACAAAGCTACCCCACTAGAATTATTTAACTTATTATTCCTATGACAATAATTCCTTAAAGCAACTACTTTATGAGACATAAGCTGATAGCTATCAGGTTTAATTATAGATCTTAATTCTCTACATTTAACAAAATGACTGCATAGTATACAATTAATCTCTACATTTCTAATCACCAAAAAATCCACAAATCTTAACTTACCAAAATCTAAGCCCCGTCATTCTAACACATATCTTATAGAAGGATCAAAACAATTAAACTCATTTACAAATCCCTTCAGTTTATCATTCTCAACTACAAATAAACAATCATCAACATATCTGACAAATAACTTTACATATAAACAATTATTTTTAATAATAATTTCCTCTTCCATATAATTAATATAAACTGAACATACTAAAGGAGAAATAATATAACCTATTATCTACCCTTCCTTAATCGTATAAGTAAAGTACATAGAATATTCCAATAATAAAGGCAATTATTTAATTACCTTAATTTTAGTTTTTCCTTTAGTATGTTCGGTTTATATTAATTATATGGAGGAGGAAATTATTATTATTAAAAAGAATTGTTTATATGTAAAGTTATTTGTCAGATATGTTGATGATTGTTTATTTGTAGTTGAGAATGATAAATTGAAGGAATTTGTAAATGAGTTTAATTGTTTTGATCCTTCTATAAGATATGGGTTAGAAAGAGAGGAGTTAGATTTTGGTAAGTTAAAATTTTTAGATCTTTTGGTGATTAGAAATGTAGAGACTAATTATTTATGATGCAGTCATTTTGTTAAAAGTAGAGAATTAATATCTATAATTAAACCTGATAGCTATCAGTCTGTATCTCATAAAGTAGCTGCTTTAAGGAATTATTGTCATAGGAATAGAAATTAAATAATTCTAGTGGGGTAGCTTTGTTTCAGAAATGTCAATTTTATAAAGATTATCTGAGGGTTGGTTATTCTGATAAATTTGTTAAAAGTATTTTATTTAATAGTAATATTTGTAAGGATGTAAAGGATAGAGAAAACTATGATTTTATTTCTTTGCCATTTAAACTGTCTTCTTATAAAATTGTAGGAATAGAAAATTGTTTGGAAATAAGAAAATTGCTTGAAAAAGGGGTATTACATTGAATAATTTATTAAATAATACAAAAAAAAATTTTGTATATTTTATCCTTTGTTTATTTGTAAAAAGGTCTATATAGGTCAGAGTAGTTTGAGTTTAAATGAAAGAATAAAAGTTCATAAAAGTAGAGTTAAAATATATATCTTAGTTCTGCTTTGTATGTCCATGAAAAAGATACAGGCCACACTATTACTTTTGATGGAGCTAAGGTTGTCCTCTTTGAGAGAAATGAAATAAAAAAAAATTAAAGAATCTTTCATATTGAAAATTTATTATTCTGAAGCAATTAACTTATTTAAGAGTTTTTTTAATAGTAAGGGTGGATGGGAAGTAAATGGATTTGTGGGTAATGTTTAATTTATATATATATATATATATATATATATATATATATATATATATATATATATATATATATATATATATATATATATTAATAATTGTGTAGTTTTTGCAGTTCTTTACACTTGAGAAGTCTGTTTATAGCATTGAAACCTTTGGTTGTGTTTTATTATTATTTTTGCTGGTCTAGTTGAATTTTGGATTTGGGGCAATTATATATATATATATATATATATATATATATATATATATATATATATATATATATATATATAATATATATATAAAGCTTATGTGCAGCTTTGAAGTTATAGCAGAGTTATTAATATTTAAAGCTTAATAATGATTAATATAAGTATTAAGTTTATATAAAAGACTTAACTTTTTCTGATTAGAAATGCAAAAAAAAATGTATGCACTACTAAGATAATTGCATCTAAGATCACAATCTAAAATGATTCTGTAATTGTATTAATTAGTAGACATTTAGTCTAAAAGCAATTAAGCCTCATAAAATACATCAAATAATAAAATACATCAAGTGTTACAAATTCTTTTAAAACATTCTAAGTAAATGAATAAAAAAGTATGAGATATATAAGGTTATTTTGTTTACAAAATGTTGCTATCAAAAAAAATAAAAAACATTTTGAAAGTAATAAAGCATTAAAATTTGATAATTAATAAAATGTGACTAATTAAAATTTAGTATATTGGTTTTATGTTGGATGTTAGAATAAATTATATTGCAAGAATATCAAAATAAAGAAAGTTTCAATTGTTGTCATATTAAATTACATAACTACAGCTAATACTCTCATAAACCAATGGAATATCAGCAATCTGATTTAATGTGACAAATATGTAATATAAAGAGCATGGTAATAGCTCTAAACAAGCTTATTTTTGTTTTCTATTTTTATGATAAATGTTACAAGAGAAAGCATTCAAATCATCTTTATCAGTTGGAGAACTGAATTTGAAAACTTGTAGATATCTAAAAACTTCACATCTTTTTAAAAGCTAACTTTTAGATAAATGCTTAGCTTGAGTTGGTTTTTGAATCTGGTGCTTTAGCTGTTCACTGAAGAGGGCCGTAGCTGGAAACCAGTCTAGAGTTGGGGACATTATTAGATAAAGATGATTTGAATGCTTTCTCTTGTACCATTTATCATCAAAATAAAAAATATGCTTGTTTAGAGATTTACTACATGCTACTTGACATGTATTGCTTGCTTATATGATTTAAAATTTTTGTAATACTTTTTTTTAAATCTTACATGTGTGCACAAGTCACAGACTCAATGTGTTAAAATTGTAACTCTAAAATCGAAATACTAAAATGTTGTATTATCACTTATTTATGATTACAACAAAAAGAAAAACAAAAAAAAAATATTTCTTCAATTTATAATAAATATTCTAATGTAAACTTAACAAATCAGTCTTTGTATTTTTTCCTGTCTTACATCATGTTTTATCTAATTATTATTTATTCACAATGGCTACACCATAGTTTAATAAAGGCTACAATCAGTATCTGATACTGCAGCTATAAAAAGTATTATTTTATGATTTAATTGTGTTTTCAGATTTGATTTTTTATAATAAGCATATTTATAATAAATATTAAATGTTTGTGTAAAAAAGTAGAAAAATATAAGCATAAAACCACAAAAAATAGAGAAAGAAATTAGTTTTGTTTAGGATAGTTTTCTAACTGTAATTAGTTGTTTGTTTTCTTATGATCAGTTATTATACAGAAATGAAAGTGATTTTATTTATTATAATAATTACTTACAAAAAGGATTATAATATTTGCATAAAAAAGTAGAAAAAAGATAACTATAGATTGGCAAAAATGGAGCTTTTACCTGGGAACAATTGGTTGCGTTCTTTTAGGAAAAGAATGAGCTTGCAATAAATACATGTCATTTATACTATTGTAAGCATCATCTATAATAAGTATTATAATATTTGTCTAAAAAGTAAGAAAATATAACCATAGATTGGAAATTGCAAAAACATGAAGAAATAAAATCATTTCCATTCAGAATAAATTGATACAGCTTCTACTAAAGATAATTTGTTGCATTCTTTTAAGAAAAGAATGACCAGTTGTTATAATAAATACATTTGATTTTTATTTTTTACACAATATTTACAATAATTATTTTTGGTAATAGTTTTAACAAGGCTGTAAACCTTAGCAATAAGCGTCTGAAAAAATCGTCACTAGGGACCTCTGTAGGTCTTTAAAACACATGCTTACGCTGAGAAGAAAAGAGGGAATCCCTATAGAAAGAGAGAATCCCTTCTTTACTTCGACCTACTTTTATATATAAATAGGTGAAGCAGAAGTGTTTTTGATCTAAGAGTGTGAAGCTATTAAATACTTCACTAATTAAGTCCACAATTCTTATAATACATTAATACTCGCGAAATCTTACGATTTACTACGAGTTAATGAAAAGATCTTATAGTAAGAAATATATTACGATAATTTAAAGTTGTAATTATAAATTTTATTAAACGCTCACTATTATTTCAGTAATAGTTTTAACAAGGCTCTAAACCTTAGCAATAAGGTCCCTAGTGACGATTTTTTCAGACGCTTATTGCTAAGGTTTACAGCCTTGTTAAAACTATTACTGAAATAATAGTGAGCGTTTAATAAAATTTATAATTACAACTTTAAATAATTATTTTTATAATTGTATTAAAAATAGGAAAATATGATCCTAGATAGAAAAAACAATAAATTAAAATAAATGTAAACATTTTTTTTAAAATATTGTTTTTCCTATCTAGCGTCACATTTTCCTATTTTTAATACAATTTAGACTACACGCAATGTTCAATATTGCTAAACAACCAAAAGTGGCATAAAATTTACTTTGTGTGAGCAAAAATCAAACTAATTTTATATTCAAAGTACAGACATATCTTGAGATGACACCTGTTCAATTTTTAAAATTCTATGAAATTAAAGCATATTAAAATTTCTTGTAGTATCACATGCTGGTTCTAGCCATTGAGTGTTTATTTGAAAAGCAATGCAACTTTTACTCTTACAAATTAGCATATTTCATACTCTCCAAATACAATGATAAGACTGGTACCAGTATATAAGAAACATATTTATAATATTCATATAACTGATGAGATAGCTCTTTTTGTAGCAAAATATTCTTTCTATAAAAATTAAATTTATTTTTAAATATTGCATTTCTGGTTATTATTGGTGATATTAAACTATATCTGAAATTGATTTGAGATTAATTAAGCACTGTAAGACAGGTGAATGAATTCTCTTATTGAGTTTTCACACCTGTTTCATAAAATGTATTATATATATATATATATATATATATATATGATCACTAGATGGAGCTTTACCAATAGCTCCTAACAAGCTTTTGTTCACATAAATGCCAAGAGAGATAGAAATGAATATCTCTTTCATTGTCTCCCACCTCCAGACCATGGTTTCAAGCTAGTTGGCTCACATAAGTGAAGGGTTCGAAAATTAAAAACTAGATCTAAATACTAATTCTAAAATCAGCATTTATCAAACATGTTTCTATCAGTTTGAAAATATGAAATTTTTCTCACGTGTTATGTCTTCAAATCCAGCTAAACAAACTAGATAGCTATATGGATCTGAAATCATTTCAGTTTCACCATATAGTAAAAGCCTCTGCAATATATATCATTGCTAAAACCTTCAAGGGTACATTTATGATAAACAAAACAAGTTATAAATTTCGTAACTTGCTCTTAGCTTGCATTTTATGATCACTAGATGGAGCTTTACCAATAGCAGCTAAGAAGCTTTTGTTTACATAAGTACCTGAGATAGATAGAATTCAATATCTCTTCCATTGTCTCCCACCTCCAGACCATGGTTTTGAGCTGGTTGGCTGAGAGCAAGTTACAAAATTTATAACTTGTTTTGTTTATCATAAATGTACCCTTGAAGGTTTTTGCAATGATATATATAGCAGAGGCTTTTACTATATGGAGAAACCGAACTGATTTCAGACCCATATAGCTATCTAGTTTGTTTAGCTGGATTTGAAGACATTACATGTCAGAAAAATTTCAGGCTTTCAAACTGATAGAAGTGTGTTTGATAAATACTGATTTTAGAGTTAGTATTTAGATCTAGTTTCTAATCTTACAACTTTTCACTGACATGATCCAACTAGCTTGAAACCATGGTCTGGAGAAGGGAGATAATGAAAGCGATATTGAATTCTATTTCTCTCAGCATTTATGTAAACAAAAGCTTGTTAGGAGCTATTGGTAAAGCTCCATCTAGTGATCATAAAATGCAAGCTAAGAACAAGTTACAAAATTTATAAATTGTTGTTTATTATATATATATATAGTTAGGTAAATAGATAGATAGATGGATGAATGGATTGTGGAATAGATGGATACATAGAAAGATAAATAAATAGATGGATTATTTTTTAAAATATATTAATTTTGGTGAATATGGTCTTTTTAGTATTTTTAGATAAAACAAACTTGATTTGTTTTACATAATAACTTCAAAAATTATTTAAAATCTTAACTCAAACAGAAAATTTCATTGACATCTAAAATTTTGATTTATTTTTTTAAAATAAAGTATTATTCAAATGGCAAGTTTATATATATATATATAAATTTCTCAGATGTTGTTATTAAACCACAAAATAAACATCCCAGACCAATTTTTTACACTGTACAGATATCCCATAGGTTAATCTCATATCGTCATGTGATCCAGAAGTTTTAAAACACCTAAACATCATCATAACAATAATAATCAAACTTATTATATATATGTCTTAACTGTGACCTGTTTAAATTAGAATTTGAGTGTTTAACAGGTTGTATCTAAGACATATAAATAGAATCTTAGATTTTCATTTTTTACCAAGTATCACATGATCACTATTTCATTTTTACATAGTTGTTTAATTGTTTCAAAGTTGATTCATGAAATACATGAAAAAATGATTGCACTGCTTATTAAATACATTTTTGTTTTTGATGGTCAGATATATTAACATATATCAGGTTTAGGTCAAGCATTGGTGAACAAGTGGATAGCAACGCTGCCTTACAAGTAGTTGTTATGGGGTTCGCTTCCCGGCTGATGCTTTGACACATTAAAAAAAAACATCATGTTCAACTTTGAGTTCACCAATTTTTCCAGCAATGGCTTCTATTTTTATGGAGAGCTTGCAAAAGAAAATTTTAATATCAGCAATCAAAAAAATCTATCTGCATGGCTGAGATATATTGATGATACCTTTGTTATTTTGCTTCATAGTAAATATGGTCTTGATGAATTTTTAATTTTCATAAATTCTTTTCATGTAAACATCAAATTTACTATGGAAGTAGAAAATAAAAACCAACTTCCATTCTTAGATGTTTTAATTGACAGGAAAAAGGATAGTTCTTTATCTCATGGCATACATAGAAAGCAAACACACAGAGAGAGATGTCTACATTTTTCTTCTCATTATCATTAGCCCAATTATTTTCAATGGCAAAGATATTGTTAGGTAGAACTAAGAGACTTTCTGATGTCAGCCATTTTTGCAAACATATGCATGCTACTAAAAATGCTCTTTCATAATGGTTTTGATCACAGGATTATTAATAGAACTTTTTTATATAATAAAAAAAAATATTTTGCTACTTCAAAAATTAAGACTGCTATACCATATATAAAGAGAGTTATCTGATAAAAAATGGTAATGTTTTAGAGAAAAATATATATCCAAACAATTTATACTACATTTAAAAAAGTTAATGAAGTATTTCTTCCCCCTAAAGAGAAAATTCCTTTGGAGTTTCATAGTTTATATAAAATTCCATGTGGAATTTGTTTACATTCATATATTGCACAGATCAATCATAAAATAAATCTAAGAAAAGAAAAACACATTTTGGCAGTAAAAGAAAAATCTACTTCATCAGGCATTTATTCATACATTAAATTAACTAACTTAGACATCAATTTTAATGAAAACACATATTCTAGCAAAAATTGAACACTATGTCCAGAGATTGCTAAAGGAAGCTATAGAGATTTTTAAAAGGCTTAAGAGTGGCCCAAGTGCATAAATGAAAAGTATAAATTAAAGAAAATTAATATTTGGAAAAAGCTATTGGAGGATAAAATATTTTTTTTAAAACTTCTCAACCAATAGAATTTGAGAATGAGGAGAAAATAACAAAGGAAAAAAAAATAATGTTTTTAAATCTTATCACACACACATTCTTATAATTTGAGCAAGAAGAAGCTCTGAGAAAAGTATTTTTTATTGTACTGAAACATCATATGTTTAGCTATTATATTTTTATTACAGAGAAGCTTCTGTTAATAATTCTATGACTTCATCACTTATCCATCACAATATTAAAATTAATATATACATATATATTTTAGTTTTCCACACTAGATGTGACCAAGAAATTTTGGCATTATTTATTAAAATCAAAATTTAAAACCTCTTTGTTAAATCTAATGAAATATTATATTTTCTTATACAAATACATTTCAAAATAATGGAATTTATTGCTAAAGTTCCTACTTTACAATTGCATTTATGAAATATTTATGTTTTATTTATTTTTTTGTAATTTTTTATGAAAAACATTAATGTAATATTCTTTTAATTGGCTGATACAAATCTTATTTTATGTACAAAATAAATTAAAAGGAGATACAAATATAAATGCATTATCTGCTCTATTATCTTAGATTAAAAATAATCTAAATTATTATTATCTTTGTTTTAAAATGAAAATAATGTTATTAAATAATTGTTTCTACAATTTTTTATTATCTTTATTTTTTTATAAAGGAATTTTAGTAAGCTTTTGAAATATCAATTTATATGGCCATAAAGTATGTTTTTATCATCATTCATAACAATCACAAATAACCATAATCATTTTAACTTTAGAAGAAGAAGAAGAAAAAATAAAAATAAAATAATAAAATTTAAAAAAATGGTAAAAAAATAAAAGTTCAGAGTCATAATGGCTATGAATATTATAAGTAAGAATGGAAATATATTTACATAAACATGCAAACCTATAATTATAGTTATTGCAGACATCAAATAATGAAACATATTGAAAGTTAATATCATAGCAGGTTCATAACAAACAAGATAAAAAAGTGATGAGACTAAGATAAATACTGACAAATGTTCATAATCTTTATTAGAGAATTTAGTGAAGAAAATATAAATCACTATAGATTTTTTTTTAAAAAGACAAGTTTTTTTTTAATAAGCTGACTAATTAATATACAACATTACATGTCACTTTGATTCATAATTGTTGAGTTAGTTTATTCTAATTAGCAATATCAATAAATTTGTATTTATTACTGTACTTTTCTTTGCATGGCTCTGGAGGTTAGGGTATGCTCCACACTGCACTACCTTATTTTAACCAACAACATAATATATATCTTACACTTTAATAAAATAGACTGAGAGACCCACATTTGATGCAAGTTCTTATGCATAAAGCTAAACCTTAATTTTGAAATACAGTATTATTTTTCCAAATGTCTCATGATTACTAGGAGGCCTACTCCATATTTGTGCCCGTGGCCTCAAGATCCAAAGAGTTGCATTGTTAAAAATATTTACAGGTAATTAATCTGAATTATTAATTGTATAATAGTTATTACATCTTCTTTAAACTCATATTATTTAAATGATTGCTAAAAGTATTTTATAATTTCTTATTTTGTCACTATTAAATATTTCATTTTTGATCTAGATGTTCAGAAAGTTATAAAACTATGTACTTTATATTTCTATTTTATCTATCTCATTTTTATTGCTATTTTTTATTTTTAGTCATTCACATATGTCTACAATGTTTCCAAATATGTTAAAATTTAATAAGTAAATGTTTTTTCTCTTTTATTTGTTGTTTTTTCACTAAACATAATTTATAGCCTTACAAAAGTATTTAATCCAGATGTATTTTATGGACAAAGTAGTTTATTATCCAGGCATACAAAAATATTTTACATTCAGATCTATAATGATAGTGACAGCCAGCAGGCAATGTCAATTATTAAAATACTGGTATATTATATTGCTGTCAATTTATTGCAATTACTGAGAATTTATTTTTATTTCTTTTACCACTGGGCATGTAAAATCTACTCATTGATTGTGTTTGAAAAACAATTAGCTATTATCTGTTTAGAAATAATTTTCTTTATGTTTCAACAATATTTAAAATATTCCTTGCTCCCGGGTTCAATAAATTAATTTAAAAATTTTTAATACAAAGATTTTTAATCTATTGTATATTTAATATCAGCTATAATTACAAGAAATACACATCAACAATATAAACTAAATTAATATGATCAATTTACTATTACGAATCTTTTTATGACATTCTATTAAATATACTGAAGTAATTTCCGAAATTAAAGATGTGCAGTAATGAAAACAAAATTAAATATATAACCTAATATAAATCTTATTTGGAATGAAGTGACATAGCATCAGCAACTATGAAGTTCTAAACAAGATGCAAATTATCAAAATTGGTTGCTAATTATGTGAGATGGAAGAAAGCAAATAATTTAATAAAACAATGCTTAACATTTAGTAAAAAATCAGCATAAATTTTTATGTTTGTACTGCATAGTTTACCCGGAAAATCGCATTATCAACCCTAACAACATCTATGTTTTAAAATCTATTTTAAAACAACTAAAATGTGAAAACTAATATATTTTATAATAATTTTTGTGCATTGGTACTAGAAGTCAGAGTTTTACAGATTTTAGGCATTCAAATTAGCCATATTTTCTACAGAAAATGGTATATGCTTAAATACTTTAAATAGCATTCATTTTGCATTAATAATGATGTAATATGTAGTTATCATAAATAGTGTAATTAAAGGGGGCTTGAAACTGAACTTTCAAGCTCCCAAAGTCATCCACTCTATCCAATGTAACCAATATCCATGACCACATAGATGTGAAAAAAGATCTCTATGTATTTTATGCTGAACTAGCACTCATCAGTTGGTATGGACCACCATCTCCCATGCATATATATAATCAGTACTCAGTTTATATTAAGATAGAAAATCTACACACATTAATGGATAGCCTTCAATTCTCTCCATTATTTAACTTCTCAGCCATTCATAATACTAAAAATCTAATGATGGAAGGCCCAAATTCTTGATAATGCCAATATTGTAGTCAAACCCTTGTTGACTTTTAAGTCTGGGTTCAAATTCCCTTTAATTACATCTATATTAAGTATATGCATTATACTTGTATTTCAAGTTTACATGAATAATGTAATAATCTTTGTAATGAGGTTTTTTTTTTTACTTTTTGCTAGCAGCTCAATTTTGAATCACTATTCTATGTTTTACTATGGTTAATTATAAAACTGTTGTATAATATTGATGAGTCTATGGAGATTAAGTTCTGTGATTTTCTTTTTAGAAAACATATCTGTCCAGTATTATTATACAGAACATCATCTTTTATGACAGTTCATCACATCTAAAACATAATATAAATATTGACATGTTGATCAAACATTTGGATAAAATTTTGAAGCTCTTTTTTAATGAAAATTCTAAATTGGCTGTTAAACAGCAGAATGTGTGGTAGTATATTTTATCATCATTTTCTATTAGCCACAATATATAATTTAAATTATCTAACTTAAATCTTAATATTTTCTGCCATATAACATGAATAAAATGTTATTATACAAATCTAGAACACCATATAATGAAAAAAAATCATAAGACTAAGAACCATGTATTGTAACATATAATATTAGTCACAGAAAGTTTTTAAAGTACTAACATGATATTATTTCTTAATTCTTTTTGTGTCAAAAACACATATTTTTCTAGCTTATATATTATCAACTTAAGATAAAACTGGTATGCATTGAAATCAATAAACAGGTTAATATTCTTAAACTCCAAACTTTTGAAATGGCTAATAAATGAAATAAAAGATAATAGCTGGATAGATTGCAAATATTGTTTTTATAACAATAATCAGTATATATATATATATATATATATACTGATATATATGTATATATATAGTGTTTATATGTTATAATAACATATATATATATATATATATTATATATATATATATATATAATGCTATTATCAGGCATTCAGTTATGGCTTATTCTTCAACATAAATTACTTGCACATGCAATTTCTTTAACAAACTATATATTTTCTGAAAATAAAAATTCTTATATTCAAGTGCATACATATATTTTATATCTGATAGATTGTAAGTTTGTAATATATGTAATAACATCAAAATCAATTACATAACATAATTTGTTAAATAAAAAGTATTTAATTTTCAACTTTCTTTAATAATATTTAACTTATATGTGCATAAAAATGCAAAACTATACTAAAATATAATTTTAAGATTAACATTATTTTTTTTAAAAAAGAAGTTACTTAAGTCAGATATTGTATGCAACTATACTAATAATGAATAATACTTCTGTAGTGTAATTTTCACTACAGAACTATCTCATAGAATGTGGAATGGTTTCTATCTGCTTTTAACACCTTAAGTAGTGTTGTAGTCATAAGCATATGACCATAGATGTGGAAACAATCTATAATCCCCAGTGTTAATAGTTAATATTTCATGTTGAAACACCACTCATCAGTTAACCAAACATCAATCTCTTAAACATATTTCAAAATTGTTATGGAAGACTTTAATGCTAGAATTGGTAAACAAATGAAAGAGTAAAGTGCTGTAGATAGTTTTGTTTATGGTAATAGAAATGAGAGAAGACATAGACTTGTGGAGTTTGCAGAGAAAGAAAAATTTTATATTATAAATTCTTTTTTTGAGAAAAATGTTAAAAGGAAATGGACATGGAAGCATCCAAATGAAGGTACAGCAGAATTGGATTATATTTTGACTAACCGAAAATACATATTTCAAGATTGTAATGTTCTCAATAAATTTAACACAGGGAAGTGATCACCTATTAGTAAGATGTAAGATACATGTTAATACAAACCTCGAGAGACAAAAATTATTAAGAAAAACAATATTTACCATTGATATTCCTAATCCTCAGAAACATTCTAATGAATTTAAATTAGAACTTACAAATTGGTTTCAAGTATTAGTAGATTTTGAACATAATTCAGATTTGAATGACCTTAATAGGAAAATAAGTGTTACACTTTTAAAAACTGCAACAAAGATAGCTAGTAGAAAAAAGCAGCAATTGACCAGTAAAATTTCTACTGAGACTAGAGAATTTATGAAGAAAAGAAGAAATATGAGGATATACAACAATGATGCATTAAAAAAAATTGAATATCTCAAATTTTTAAAATGGTGCAGAAAAGAGTTGAAAATAATATAAGAAAGTTTAATTGTGAACTAGCAAGGAAAGCTGTAGAAGAAAATAAAAGTCTAAAGAGTGTAAAACAACATTTTGGTATTGGTAGGAAATTTATATCTGCAATAAGAAAAAAAGATGGCATTATTACTAAAAATAGAGATGACATCATAAAATGTGTAAAAGACTTCTATCAAGAATTATATAGTAATAAAGAACAAATGCATCCTATATGTATTACATCTTCCGAATTGCCCAGAATTTTAAATGAAGAACATGCAATTAAAAGTATGAAGAAAGGAAAGGCTCCATGTAATGATTGAATTGTAATTGATATATTAAAAGAAGCAGGTGAAGAAATAGAAAAAAATTAGCAAAGTTATATACCAAATGTCTAAATGATAAAGATGTACCAGATGTTTGGAAGAATGCAGTATTAATATTAATATTTAAAAAAGGTGATAAAGAAGATATTAGAAATTACTGACCTATCAGTCATTTATCAGATTTATACAAAATTTTTACTAAGATAATTACAACTCATCTACAGAAAACACTGGATTTCCACCAACCAAGAGAACAAGCTGGATTTAAAAGTGGTTTTGGTACAGTAGATCATATCCAGGTATTGAAAAAAATTATAGAAAGGACAAAGAAATATGAGTTGCCATTATGCTTAGGATTTGTAGACTATGAAAAGGCATTTAATTCTATAAACATTTCTTCAGTGATTAAAGCATTGGATCATCAAGGTGTAGATCCAGGATATTGTCATATTTTAAAGAATATTTATAAAAATGCAACAGCAACAATTAGATTACATAATGATAGTAGGAAAATCAACATTGAAAAGGGTGTAAGACAGGGTGACTCCATATCTCCAAAACTTTTTACAACAGTGCTGCAAGAAGTATTTTGTGGATTAAAATGTGAAGCTAAAGGAGTGAAAGTAAATGGAGATTATTTAAGTCATTTTTATTTTGCAGATGATGTAGTTGTTTTTGCAAATAATGCTTTAGAGCTACAGGAAATGTTGCAGGAATTAGCAGATGAAAGTAGAAAAGTAGGACTAAAGATTGAAAAAATTAAAAGACTGAAGTGGAGTTGGGCTGGACATATTGTTAGAAGAGATGATAACAGATGGACAACTGAAATTTTAAACTGGATTCCAAGAGATTGTAAAAGATCCGGAAAGAGACCACATGTGAGTTAGATGATAAAATAAGAAAGTGTGCAGGGGTGATGTTGAGAAGAGAAGCTAAAGATAAGAAAAGATGGATTGAACTTGGAGAGACCTTCATCCTGCAGTGGATTGATAATGGTTGATGATATATATATATATATATATATATATATATATATATATATATATATATATATATATATATATATATATATATATATATTTCCTGTGGAGGGATGCAATTGTAAACATATGACCAAAGTCATAACATTTTAAGCTAAAGCAGCACTCACCAGTTGGCCCTGACCACAATCTCTTACATATATCTTTATCATTATTCTGTATATATATATATATATATATATATATATATATATATATATATATATATATATATATATATAAAGCAAATTAATACAGTTTAATTGTTGTATCAAATGTGCTGACATCTTAACTTTGACACAAATCACTTAATGAAAGTATGCTAATAATTTTTATTAGTCATTTATTAAATTAGAGATTATCCAATAATGAACAATACTTCTGTAGTTTAATTTTCATTACAACACTCTTGTGGAAAATAGGGAATGGATCAATGCACTTTTAACATATTTTTGGAGAGATATAATCATAATCATATGACAGAAGACATGTGTAATAAGACATGTGAAAATAATCTAAGATCCTCAAGATGCACATTTCATAAAAAAACAGCACTCTTCAGTTGGCACAGACTACAATCTCTTACACATATCTTTTTCATTGTTCAGTATATATCACTATACTACTATTTTTTATAGTCACTATTTCATTGTTTATGATTATTTATTATTACATTTATTAAACTGATTTTTCATTTCATATTGAGAGTTTGTTATAGCTATGATTCGTTATTGATCTTCTGAATATATTAATGGTGATTTTAGATTATTTAGTCGGCACATAAATTAAAATAATAGTCAAAAATTCACCCTGTAGTTTAAATATACATAAAAAAATAATATTATGTAATAACAGAGCTATAAGATAGATATTGTCATATTATTTTTCGAAGTAATGTACATTACATAATTTAGTGTGAGGCAGTTATTTTCTTTCTAATCATATACGTGTGTGCGCACACATAAATAATTTGTAAATTTTATAGCAAGAAAATTATAATTTTTTATTTGTAAATATATTATATGAAATATTTGGTTAGTAGTTACAAAACAATCTGCTGCATATTAAGAGTTAAGAATGTATAAACATTTTTATTATTTATTATTATTTTTATATAGAGATATACACATTAGCATTAGTGACTCGATTCTTGAAGGGATATTTTTTTAATGCAATATAGTTGTTGTAGTTGAAGCTTTGTATATAGCATTATATAGATTAACTAATATACTAAATAATATGAAAAATCCTCATCTACAATTGTGTACTTATGATCAAGAAAATGCTGGAATAGTTTTTTATCAAAAAAAACTGTCAGGACAAGCTGTTCTGAAATCTTTTGATAATTCACAAAGTTTGATACCCAATTGCTCATTAGTCTGTCTACTTCCTGTCAAATCTAAAAAAAAAAAAAAATCTAGATTTTTCATAAAAAATCTATATATTTAAAATATTGAGGTTTTTTTTTTTTTTTTTTTGCATGCAAGTCAAAATATAAAGATTTTCATGATGTTTGCTTGTTTAGGCAGGTATTTGTCAAAAAAATATTCTGTAATGATTTTAAACTGGTAGATATCCAGATTTATTTTAATTTGGATCATATGAATTTTTACATTATCATTTTTAGAGACAATCAAAAGTGTAATATCAATCGAGAATAGCATACTGGCATATGAATAAATGTTAAAAAATCTCGAAAAGTAGTTGGCATATGTTATTACAATTTTATTTTCTAATGTCAAAATTTCTGCACATCATATGTTCAGAGGTAATATTGAATTTTTTAAATAAATATCTCATATATACTATAGACTCATTATATACTCATCATGGTATATAAATTTAAAACTTATTGAAAGATAGAATAATTATATTATCAATTAATTTTTTTTTTTTTTTTATTATTCCCAAAAATATGAAGAAAAAAATATCCAATAGAATTTTCAGATTAAACATTATTACAATTGTCATAATTTAAGAGCAAAATTTTTTAAAAACAAATATTAATATTAAATTAATTAAATAATTTCTTTTCTGTTAATATTACATATTATTCAATATTTAATATTTAAATACAAGTATAATATATTTACTTAAAGGGAATTAGGGGGCATTTAAATCCAGACATTAAAGCATTCTTCGGTCATTTACTCTATCTTATACAACCGATATGCATGATCATATGTGTATCCACTGAAAGTCTGGGTTCAAATCTCCTCTAATTATATCTAGCATAAGTATACATATTATACTTGTATTTAAATATTACAGATTCAGCCTGTATTCTGCTCATCTCTCTTGTGTATATTTTAATGCACTTAAGATCTTCCATAAGTGGGATCAGAACAACTTACAATCAACATGGGTATGACAACAAATTTGGAAAACAATGGCTTTGAACATAACACCATCAGATTTTCAATGATATGAATGACTGAAGAGTTGGGGAGTTGAGGCAATTGAAGGCTATTCATTAAAATTTGAAAATTTACTATCTTAATATAAAACGAGCACTGATTATATATGTGTGTGAGAGATGCTAAGACCAAATGATGAGTACTGATCCAGCATGAAATATGTATATTGGAGATCATTTATTTTTTTCACGTGTAAGTGATCATGTGTATTTATTGTATAAGCTGAAGTGGATGACTTAAGGGAGGCTGAAAACCTGGGTTCAAATCCCTTTAATTATTCAATATTTAGTAAATCATTTCCTTTTATACTTACTTTTTTGCAATAATTTAATTTTTTTTATTTACTAATTTAATTAGCCAACAATATTTTTCAATTATTTTACCAAAAAGTATGCATTGTGCTATTAATAAATAATGTTTGATGATCTTATGAACCATTGATGAACTGGTCAACTTATAGGTTCACATTAAAAATTAATCATAAATGGTGTTCACCGTTTAACAGTATCAAATGCAAATAGGTAGATTAGACATTTCTAATCTTTATGTTAAATTCAATATATATATATATATATATTCTAACCTCCCCCCGTGCATTCTCACCCCAAAATATACTGTTTATTACGAATATTACGGGTTCTAGCTCAGTTAACAAATAAATAAATGAAATATTCAGCATTAATTAAAATGATTACTAGCTCTAATTTTAAAATACAAATACGGTTCAATTTTAAAATGAATTAAACAAATATTTACTATTTTCATGAGACATGGAGTGACAATACAGGGAACGAGATAGACTACATTGAGCCATTATCCACACGATACTACCTCAATGGCATAAGAACACTATCCCCCCTTTTTACTATACCAAATAACTAACTCATAGTATTCTTACGACTTTCTGAGCTCTATTCACTACGATTAAAATAATAATCATATCTTAATCTTCTTTATAACAAGAATCTAGCTCAATTAAATAAAATGAAGTAAAATAAAATAAAATCTCAGGTTCATAAATTGTATTCTAACTGATTTAAAATTACGGTAGTAAAATATGAAAAGGGAATTTTATGTCATAATCTACTACACAGCAACTAACAATAATAAAAAATAATAATAACAATAATAATATAATATAATCTTATTTCTTCCTAAAATGAAATAAATAAATACGTACGTGGTAGTATTTTAATAATCTGACAACAGAATACGTGTGGCAACATTAGCATATAATTTAATGTAATATTGTGGCAACCGACTTATGACCAATAAATAATATAAAATTATGATCTTTTAATTTTAACATACCAATAAATTCTCAAAATTCTTATAACACTTTTATGTTTACCTTTTGTGCAAAACCTATATGTCTGTTTCAATTATAAATGTATCGTGATTTCATGCATCCATGTGGAGAAATAACAACTCGGACACAAAACTTTAAAACAAATTTAAAACAAAGTTTATTAACAACATAAATAAATTAACAATATTTTTACACTATATACATTGGATATCCCTTACTTTCATATCTCAACTTAGTTTATTAGTTTATAAAATGAAATCAAAATATTATTTACTTTTCCTAGTTAAATCTTATTTTTTTTTTTTAACACTTAAGAAAATACAGTATTATTACTTGATTTATTATTATGGTTAGCTTATTACAAAATGCATTTCTTATATGATTATCACAAACACTTTTCATCCCTAATATTATTAAAATTACATTTTTTTACAAAAATTTACATTCGTAATAAAATTCTACAAAATAACAAAATTTAGTTTCATATTGGTTGTATGGAATCTTACAAAGTCAAAACACTATTCTACATTCGGTATTAGGTTTTTATTATTCATTATCCGATGTTTATTAATCCTAATATTCTCATTCAAGCCTTACTTCGGATGATATAATTATAACTATTAATATACCATGCACAAGTATATGTTTATTATACCTTATTGAATTTTCTCTTGATAAATATGCAATACTCATTCCCTCCAACATTAATATTAAAAAAAAAAAAATTCAAATTTTATTATCACTTTTAAAATACTTGGTTTAGATTTCTTTTCAAAATCTTATATTCATTTCTGAATTAATTTTACAATGTATTATATGATTCTTTCTCTCTTTATGATATTTTGGACTTTCAATTTTAAAGTTACACAATTCTATACATTCAAGCAAATAAACTATTCTTACATAAACGATAACATATCTTCAGTTCTATTTTATTCATTATTTCTTTGAAAATATCTTTCTGACCGATGCAGATTCATGAAATAAGGATAGCGAAGATAGATGCATAGGATCAAAATACAACTAGAATATTACTCGTCATATACCTTGACAATCATGGCACAGTGAATTAAAAGACACTATAGAGGAGTGACCTTTACCTGTCTACCAACCTCTATCATAGGAACGATGCTAAAGCTATTTCTTCAGCTTTATTCTAACATCAAAAGTTTAAAGATATGCAAAAACACTGTCCAAACTATATGTGTTCAGTTATAGGGCCTAGTTAACTATACTGAAATCACACAAAACTAAATATGATCCAAATCCTTTATTTTTCCTATTTCTTAAAAAAAAAACATCATCTTGGTTTCCTCTCCACTAGTACTTCCAAGTCACTATCCGATCTTATTTCTCAAGATTTTTTCTATACTGTACATCGACAAATACATATCTGCATTACTAACAATAATAAAATTCATTGATATTTTAAAACTATTCCACTGTTCTATAAGAAAATCTTTTTACTACTTTCCTCCGTATATTTAATCATATACAAACTATTTAAATATCTGAATACTTTATCACATGAAAGTTCAAAAGAATCACACAATTGTTCTGTTAAATTATATTATTAATATACTTTAAATAAATTGTTGCATGCATATTCCGAATTACTCCTATCTCATTATATGTTAAAATGTTGCATAAAATGTGTACATATAATTAAGACTTTCACACTTCATTCTTAGGTCAATAGATGATCTAAAAAAAATACATTATGCATTATAAATAACTATTAAAATTACCAAACGACCTTTATCTCCTCGATCGCGTTCCGTAGGCTTCACCATCCATTTGATCCTTGTAGATATAAGATTCACATCCATACACTTTATTTTAAACACTATTTCTATAATTTTATCAAGCTATTATATTTAAATTTTAATATTACTAAATTTATGTTTTATGTTTTCCCTAATCTCACATAACATTTTGTATTTTAAAATAAATTAGTAAAAAAAATATTTCAAACTATATTTACTGTACTTCTTCATCAAATTTCCTTGAAAACCGTTCATACTAAAGCTAAAAAAAAATGTTTATTATTTCTTCTTCAGTCACTTAATGTTCTTCTCCCTGCTTGTTCAATTTTAAGGCAAAACAATTATTGCTCTGTTTAATAAATATTCATAGATGACAATCCTTGGTTTTTTATAATATTTAATACAATTATTAATTATGATATCAATTAATCCCGTAAAGAAAACGTCTACATATTCTCTTCTAATATTTTCTGCTAATATTTTCCCGCGCGACTTTTATGATGCATCTTCTAGGTACTTTGATTTAAATATTCAGTAAATTTTTCTGTCTCCATGGATCCATTTTCATTAAGTAATTTAAATTTCCATTTTCCTAATCTCTATCTTTATTAAGCGCTTTTATAATGAACACTTTATAATATTTTTAATTCTTCTTAGATAAAGTTTTTTCTTTTCCTTTTTTTTTAAAAAAAAATAATGACTCTTTCATATCATTATTCGGTAATTTTTCCTTTCTTTTAAAGTTCTGGTAACTATATACTTTGTAATGTTTCCTTTAAAAAGGACAAACATTCTTTCTCTGTTATAACTTTATAAACAATTTTTTTCTTTATGATATACGCATCTTAATTCTTTTCACAGAAAAGAATAAAAAAAAACTTCGGAGTAGCCTTATAAATTTGTGCGTCATAAATTTTTCTGACGGCAAGTAACTTCTCTTTTAAGTTTTCCGTATAATGTCCAAATTATATTCCTCTGAGTTACAATAATAAGTTTCTGGTTGAGCATAAATAAAGCTGTATCAAGGCACTTTACAAATATTTTTCCTTTATCATAACTTCTATATACTGTTTTCTGTAGTATTTCCATTTTTACTGCAAGGTTTTGGCTAAACTTGAATAAAATATCCTGGTAAGAAAACTTTTAAACTAGCCTTCCATTTAAAGGTAGTTCAAAATATTATATTTTAAAAAAAACTTTTAAAATAAATATAAAATTTTAAAATTATATCACTTTTCTAGCTTACGATCTTATACAGCTAAAAAATATGTTACTCCTTCCTTTACTTACACATTACTTCTCCCGCTCCGTATAATTCCTATTTTTCGTCTGCTAAATACCTCCGTTGATTGGTTAATGACTTTTTTAGCGCGAACAAATTTACACATTTTTAGTTTTATAATAGATTAAATTTTTTTAAAATAAAGAATTTATGACGTCATGTTTTAAAATATTACTTAGAATAGTATTTTTAAACTCAATTATAGTTTTATCAAAATCATTTAAACTTTAAAACAATTATTAAAATAACATTTAATATTTCAACTTTTACTTTAACGATAGATAGCAATTACATTTAGTTTTATAATTCACAAACTTTATTATTATATTCTAACAAGCGTGTGTGTGAAGGTATATAATATACAGTCACATGATTACTAACTTTATCAGATGATTTTTTTTTTTAAATTTACGTCTCGGTCTAAATTACCAAAACTGATATATTTTATAAAAATTTGGAAAATAATTTAAAAAATGTAGAACTAAATATAATTCTCACCATCCTAAAGTTTATCTTAAAATATATTAGATTAAATTTGAATATTAATTATAATTATAATATTACATATAGCGTTTTTTTAATTTATTAGTTTTAAAACATTACAATTGAATTGTTAATATACTTTTAACTATTTATAGCTGTGTTATTTTATATGGCCAGCTTTTACAACCATAAGCAAGAATATAATTAAGCTTTATTTAATTGTTTTTTTAAATAATTCATTACACTTTTATATACCAGGTATTCAATTCAGCCTTAAATTGTACTATAAAATCTAATTATCCTACTATTATTCATATATCATACAAACATATCTTAAAATTTAAAATTTTTTTTTAGCAATTGACCATTCTACCTTATTATGACCTATAGATAAGGGCACAATATATATATATATATATATATATATATATATATATATATATATATATATATATATATATATATATATATATATATATATATATATATATGTGTGTGTGTGTGTGTGTGTTACATAGCATTGCAACCTAGATTTTAAATTATTAATAATAAAATTAAATAAAACATTTTATATTATTTAGATTTCTTCATAAAAATGTTTATTCAGAGAATATGTAACATTTCTGGATAGTTAATTAATTTGATATGATGGTTTAAATCTATAATCTGTGAATGATAACTTTTATTTGTATTGACCCATGATACAGGCCATGGGATTTGAAAGGCTATTCTTCAAACCTTAATTCAACCTTATATTTTTATTAGTCTTCTCCATTACTGTTTCAAGTTTTAACTTGTATCAAGTATAAAAACTGTGAATGATATCACATATGTTAACTCTCTTACTTAATTAAACATACGAAAAAATATTTATATATGAAAGAAAGAAATTGAAATTATTGGCAACATATTTATTAAAACAATTGTTATAAATAACAAAGAAGGTCAACTTAAATATACCATAGCTATAGAGATACAAGTTATGGGTTTTGATCTAGTGTATCCATATTATTAGATGTTAATTTAATTTTAGTTAATTTTTAGAACATTTTGTCAATAGATATGACATTTATTGTCTACAATATTACAGACTTGATAATATTTAACAAATGAGTCAAATTTAACAGCATCAAAACTTTATAATTAATAAAAATGGGAATACTCTCTTTCGTTACAATTTCAATACAAAAAAAAACAAAAAACTACATATTTATTTTTAAAATGACTCTATTTCAAATATTATGTTTTTAACACCTAAATGTATAATTTTATCAAAATTTAATCATTCACTGTAAGGTTTTTTTAAAAACAAATATATAAATTCCTTACTGCTTTTAAATACACAAATACCTCTCTATATAATTTGAATTCCAAATTGTTTCCAGTTTTCCAGCTGATCTGCTTTTTTTACATTAAAGTTTCATTGTACTTGTTTTCCACAATACAACTAGCCTTGCCTTAAACATTAGTTAACTTGTAGGTTAGTTTGGAAAATTTTTTGATAAATACAGATCTTAATTATTGGAGGAAATAGTCAACATGGCAAATTTGCTTTGAGTCAATCCAATGCATTCTTTGGCATTGAAAATAAAAAAAACTTGTATTTCAAACTGCATTCTAGGTTTAAATAGGTCATCCTTTTCTCCCAGAGGCAATACATAGTTGAAAGATAATAGGGTAATACATATTCAATGGTTTTTAGACAAATATTTTAAAAAGTCAAAAGTATATATTTGACTTTTCATTTTTATAATGACAATGTGGGATTTAAAACAAGAATTAGTTAATGTAGGTTGCTCAAATATTCTACTTTACTCATCTGCCATTCTCTAGAATGACTAATTGCAAGCTCTGGTCTGATAACTATCTGAATCTGCTGATATTATTTGCCCACCAATGTAGAGTGTTATTCAATAATATTCTGATCTTTTTAACCTAATTTCAAATCTTAATTACTTATTTCTTTTATAAAGAAATTATTTTGCAAAATAGCCTAAGATCTAATCTGCTCATCTAAAAAGCACATTGACATTTTTCTCCTGTTTTTAAGTCTTGGTAATTTATTGCTTCCATAAAAACAAGTTATATTGCAAATAATATTTTGCATTAATATTTTTTTTCATTCATGGTAAATGAATTTTTACCATAAATTCTATCACTCTCTACAATTCTCATCAGTAATAAGTCATTAGAAATATATGTTTGGAAATTAAATTGTGTGAACAACAACCACATTCTTTAAATCTTAAGCTTAGTTTTATTCATCAAAACTTAATCTTCCTTCCATAGCAATAAATATAAAATTTTTTTACTAAACAGCTTTCCCAAGTGCCACTAAAAAAGTTAACTTACCTTGTATTGTTGACAATTATACATAAATAAATATTTAATTTTCTGTCTTCAATAATTCTGAAAAACATTTAAATATCATTTTTTTGATAATGTCAAGGTATTCTGAATATTAAACTAGCTAATGGTGAATTTATGCAGTGTAGAAATCGACATTTTTATATAACATAAGTGAATATTTAGTTGTTTTAATTACAATTTATTTAATTTTTAGAATCACATTGTTATAATATGAAAACTTTTACTTAAATTACCATTGTTATTTTAAACTCTGTTTTTATAAACTATTTGTCGGCATTGTGATCTGACTCATGGTCATCATCATTATATATATATATATATATATATATATATATATATATATATATATATATTATATGCATGATTTTTATTTCTTTATATTTTTATAATATTTTTCATTAATCATTTAATTAATTATCCATTTTAATCTTTTGACCATTTTATTCATATATTTATTCCTTTATTATTTTAACTATAAGTTGTCAAACACCTTATTATTATTATCTTCATTATCATTATATTTTGTTTTTTAATATTTTTTATTAGCTAATGTCATAATCATTCTTATATATATTTAAAAATACATTCAACTTCCTTTCTCTATACAATTTACCAATATATATATAATACCGATTTTATGGGTTCATCCGTGTTAAAAAATTTAAATACTGATATACCAACATATCACACAAGTCATCTCAGACCATATTATTGCTGTGATTGAACATTGTCTCTTGAACACATATTTTGTGTACAATGGACAACATTACAGACAAGTTTTTGTACTCCTATGGGCTCACCTATCTCAGGAGTAATAGCTAATTTATTCATGAAAAATATAGAAACTCATGCTTTAGAATCATCATCTTTAAAATCTCTCATTTGGCTTAGATACATAGATGACACTTTTATCATATGGCAACATGGAAGAAATAAATTAGATGTTTTTTTCTTACATTTAAATAATATGGATCCTCATATTAAATTTACAATGGAGAAAGTGTCTGATGGAAAATTCACTTTTCTTGATGTTATAGTCATCAGAACACTAAATAGTTTATCTTTTTCGATTTGCAGAAAGAATACACACACAGACAGATATTTCCATTTCCATTTTCATCATCAACCAACTCAGATAGTTTCTATAGCCAAAACACTCTTAAATAGAGCAATTAATCTTTCAGATAAGTCACATCTGAAAAAATAAATAAATCATATTAATAGTGTTTTATTAGCAAATAGTTATAATTATAAATTTATTAAAAAAATCTTATTTCAAGTCCAAAATAGACAAAATAGGAAACAAAAAGAAGATAAATAAGCTATTATGATTTGTGTTCCATATGTAAAAAGAACTACAGACAGTAGTGAATGTATATTAAAATGCTATAATATAAATACAGCATTTTCTACTCATCAAAAGATCAGAAATATAATAACAAAGCCTAAGGATTCAATCCCTCTTGAATCTTATGGTGTTTATCAACTCTCATGTGAAAATTGTAAAGCTTTTTACATAGGTATGACTAATCATCGTATCAGCGTTAGGATAGATGAGCATGCTAATGCAGTTAAACAACACTCATGATCATCATTACTCTCACTCCATATTATAGATTCAGGTCATAAAATTGATTTTTCTAATACCAGGATCATTTCCAGATGTAATAATCTCTACCAGTGTAAAAATTAGAGAAGCCATTGAGATACTTAAAAGTTCAGATTGTATCAATAAGTGAGTTGATAATGCAAATTCCTATTTGAAAAAATTTTTTGGAAAAACATTTTTAATTTGATATTTTTGCTATTGGTGGAACTTTAAGATTTTTTTTTAATGAGTGATTATAGCGCCTCTACAACCATTTTTCTACCTTTTATCACCCAATAGATGACTTGTGTGATCAAGTCAAAACATTGATATATCAATATTTAAATTTTTTAACATGGATGAACCCGCAAAATATGTCTTTTATATATACAACCCGTGAAAATCTTCGTATCAACATATATATATATATATAATTTACAAAATTGATAAATATAAATAAAAATTAATACATTTGAATAAGAAGTGTTTTTAATAATTATATTATAGGCTATATATATATATACATATTAAAAGCACTTTCAATTATTTTAGCATTAATTTTATCAAAATAATGCTTATAATATTAGTTTGTTTTGAATTGTTTATATTTAATGTATTTATACCTTTTATTTTTGTTTTTTTATTTATTTTATTAATTATTAATATTAATATTCTATATATTACTACACTTTTTAAAAAAATGTAAACAATTTTCTGTATTTAAATTTTGTTTAAGCTTTTCATTTATAATATATTCTTTTCCTTTTTTTATTTTCTGTTTTTAATAAAATGCATCACTCTCTATATAGAAATATTAATTGACAACTTTATCTTATATCTATGTTGTTTTTACATCTTTTTTATGTATAATTTTTAATTTCTCTCATAGAGTTATTTAACTTATTATTTTTATAACAATATTTAAATTTATGTTATAAAAATTGTATGATTTTAAGTAGTATTTTATTAATAATATATTTAATAATGAACACTTCTATCATGTTTTTAATATTTTTGTTAGTTATTTTAAAATTTATTTTCATTTTTATTAATGTTAATGAGAAAAAAAGAGTTTATTTTTTATCACTTAAGTATTTTAATTATAGATTAGTTTGCATGAATGGTAATTTATTGATTAATGTGAAAGTTGCTTGGGCAAAGATCACAATTTAAAAATTATTATTAAATAGTTTCAAAGAACCCATTGATAAAAAATCTATTCTTGATACAGTTTATAAAATTATTTCTAGTTGTCATAAAATGTATATAGGTGAAGATAAATTAAGTCTTTAAAAAGAGTTAAAATACACCAGAGAATTAAAATAGGTATCATAAGCAACCTTTGTAAATTCATGCACTGAGTACAGATCATAAAATCTTGTTTTGGCAATGCAGATATTATTTATTATAAAACAAAATGAGTTAAAAAAAAGAAGCAAAGAAACTTTGATGATAAACCTTCTGGAATATGAGGTCATCAATCTTATTGAGACTTTCTTTGATATTAAAATTTGGTGGTTTTTTAAATGAATTATAAGATTGGGTCCTACTTTATATGTATACCATGTTTTAGTTAATTTTTAGTTGAAGATTTACTTGTGTAATAGACAAACTATGGATATGAGAAAATGTTAGTATAAATTTGTCATTTTGCTAATCTTTACTGTTATATGTTTTCTATTTTTTATGATTTTGATGACACTGTGTCTACCTTTTTTTTAATTCTGAAGTTAAACTATGAAAAAATTATAAGAATAGATCAAATTAATTTATACAAAAGGAAAACAAAAAAATAAAAAAATAACAAAAAAAATCAAAAATAAAAATAAATAAATATAATAAAAAAAAAAAAACAAAAAACAAAATAAAAATAACAAATTTTTTTATAATAAAATAAAAATAAAATTTATCACCCAATTCATACCTCAAAAAAAAATAAAAAAAAAAAAAACAACAATATATAATACTACAAATAAATACAATACCTAAACACTTTTTATAATAAATCTATAAAAAACATTCAATATTTTTATTTATTCATCCTATTTATTCTCTTAGAGGAGTTGGACATTAGACTAAAAAACCAACTCAACAAACATTTATCTAAAAATAATTTTAGAAGAAGATCTAAACTTTAATCTAATTCTTTAAATCACTCTCCAACTAAAAAATCATATGGCTGAACTTAATTCAGATACCCATATATTAGTAGGCAGCTCTTAATTTAGCTAAAGCCACAACACAAAAATAATAGTAATATAACAAGTCAGATGTCACATGACTTATATATAGCTTCACTTACAAATATGTAAAATTAAGAGCTGCTAATAGCTCTAAACAAGCTTTTTTTTTATTTATGATAAATGCTACTACAAGAGAAGGCATTCAAATCATTTTATCTTGAATTGTCCCCATCCCCAGACTTCACTTTCTTTCAGTGAGGAGTTGGACATTAGATCTAAAACCAACTCAAGCAAAGCATTTATCTAAAAGATAATTGTTAGAAGAAGATCTGAAACTTTTAGACATCTACATTCTTTAAAGTAGCTCTCAACTGAAAAAATCATATCCTAACTTAATTCAGATCTCCATATATTAGTAGGCTTATTTAATTTAGCTAAACAAAAAATAATTATAGTAACAATCAAACTAATATATCTCCAAATTAAAATTAGACTAATGCCAATTTTTTTAAATCACAAAGAATCAAATTTTTAACCACTCCAAAAAAAAACCTAGACATACACTTTAATACCAGGAAGAAATAAATGATTTTTTCTTCATTTAAAATCCCATTTATTTAATGGAGAAAGATGATGGAAATACTTTTTGATTTCATCAAACACTAAATGTTTATCTTTTGTTAGAAAGAATAAACAGAGATATTTTTTTCCATTTTCACATCAACCAACTCAGATAGTTTTATACCAACCTTTTAAATAGAGAATTCTTTCGATAAGCACTGAAAAAAAATAACATATTAATAGTTTTATTGAAATGTATAATTATAATTTATTAAAAAAATCTTATTTAAGCCCAAAATAGCAAAATAGAAACAAAAGAAGATAAAAGATTATGATTTCCATTAAAAAGAAAGAAGTGTGAGTATATTAAAGTATAATATAATGTTTCTCTCATCAAAGAATATATAAATAAGACAACCTCTTGATAATGTAACTTAGATGAATAAAGTGGGTGAGAGTCAACACAAATATAGAGGCTATTTCTATACGATTGATGTAATAATTATAGTGAGAACTAGAATGGTGGTTTTAGCTTTTTTGGATAATCTATGATTACGTTCTTTTTTTATGGGTCTTTCGGTATATAATATTAATTTTTTTTTTCTACAATTTAACAATCTTAAAAAAAATGATACATTTGTTCTTGAGAGAACCTAAAGAAAAAGAATAAATTGAAAACCTAAACGGGTTAATGTGTTTTTGTTATAGGGAAGAACGGGTTGTATACCTTTTTCTTATTTTTTTTTTATTGATATATTTATATTGAATTTTTTATATATTTAGCTATATATATACATATAATTTTTTTTAGCTTTTTATTATCTATAATATTGTTTTTTTTTATATTTGTTTATACCTTATTTTTTTTTTTTTTTTATTTTATTATATTATATTCTATATATTACTACACTTTTTAAATAAACTTTATTTATTTTTTATTTTTTTATAATATATTCTTTCTTTTTTTCTTTATAAACACTTATATAGATATTATTGACTTTATCTTATACTTTTTATTTTTTTTTTTTTTTTCTCTGTTTTCTTTTTTTATAACTTTTTTTTTTATTGTATTTAAGTGATTTATTAATATTATTTAATTGTTTATTTTATTTTTTTTGTATTTTATTTTTTTTTTTTATTATGTATGAGAAAAAAGATTTATTTTTTATCACTTAAGTATTTTATTTATGATTGTTGTGAATGGTAATTTATTGTTTGAAAGTTTGGGGAAAGATCACAATTTAAAAATTATTATTAAATAGTTTCAAAGAGCCCATTGATAAAAATCTATTCCAGATACGTTTATAAAATTATTTCTAGTTTCATAAAATGTATATAGGTGAAGATAAATTAAGTCTTTAAAAAAGTAAAATACACCAGAGAATTAAAATAGGTATCATAAGCAACCTTGTAAATATGCACTGAGTACAGATCATAAAATCTGTTTGGAATGCAGATATTATTTATTATAAAACAAAATGAGTTAAAAAAGAAGCAAAGAACTTGATGATAAACCTTCGAATATGAGGTCATCAATCTTATTGAGACTTTCTTTATATTAAAATTTTTTTAAATGAATTATGATTGGGCCTACTTTTGTTATACCTGCTTTAGTTAATTTTTAGTTGAAGATTTATTTGTGTAATAGACAAACTATGGATATGAGAAAATGTTAGTATAAATTTGTCATTTTGCTAATATTTACTGTTATATGTTTTCTATTTTTTATAATTTTGATGACACTGTGTCTACCTTTTTTTAATTCTGAAGTTAAACTATGACAAAATTATAAGAATAGATAAAATTAATTTATACAAAAACCTACTAATATATGGAGTATCTGAATTAAGTTCAGTCCCATATGATTTTTTCAGTTGGAGAGTTGACTTTAAAGACATGTAGATGTCTAAAAGTTTCAGATCTTCTTCTAACAATTATCTTTTAGATAAATGCTTTGCTTGAGTTGGTTTTTTAGATCTAATGTCCCAACTCCTCACTGAAGAGACCCATAGGTCGAAACCGGTCTGGGGATGGGGACCATTTAAAATAAAAATGATTTGAATGCCTTCTCTTGTAGTAGCATTTATCATAAAAAAAAAAAAAAACTTGTTTAGAGCTATTAGCACGCTCTTAATTTTACATATTTGTAAGTGCAGCTATATATAAGTCATGTGACATCTGACTTGTTACTATTACTATTATTATTTTGCTGTTGTGGCTTTAGCTAAATTAAAGAGCTAAGCCTACTAATATATGGAGTATCTGAATTAAGTTCAGTCCCATATGATTTTTTCAGTTGGAGAGCTGACTTTAAAGACATGTAGATGTCTAAAAGTTTCAGATCTTCTTCTAACAATTATCTTTTAGATAAATGCTTTGCTTGAGTTGGTTTTTTAGATCTAATGTCCTAACTCCTCACTGAAGAGACCCATAGGTCGAAACCGGTCTGGGGATGGGGACCATTTAAAATAAAAATGATTTGAATGCCTTCTCTTGTAGTAGCATTTATCATAAATAATAAAAAAAAAAGCTTGTTTAGAGCTATTAGCACGCTCTTAATTTTACATATTTGTAAGTGCAAGCTATATATAAGTCATGTGACATCTGACTTGTTACTATTACTATTATTATTTTGCTGTTGTGGCTTTAGCTAAATTAAAGAGCTAAGCCTACTAATATATGGAGTATCTGAATTAAGTTCAGTCCCATATGATTTTTTCATTTGGAGAGCTGACTTTAAAGACATGTAGATGTCTAAAAGTTTCAGATCTTCTTCTAACAATTATCTTTTAGATAAATGCTTTGCTTGAGTTGGTTTTTTAGATCTAATGTCCCAACTCCTCACTGAAGAGACCCATAGGTCGAAACCAGTCTGGGGATGGGGACCATTTAAAATAAAAATGATTTGAATGCCTTCTCTTGTAGTAGCATTTATCATAAAGAATAAAAAAAAAGCTTGTTTAGAGCTATTAGCACACTCTTAATTTTACATATTTGTAAGTGCAAGCTATATATAAGTCATGTGACATCTGACTTGGTACTATTACTATTATTATTTTGCTGTTGTGGCTTTAGCTAAATTAAAGAGCTAAGCCTACTAATATATGGAGTATCTGAATTAAGTTCAGTCCCATATGATTTTTTCAGTTGGAGAGCTGACTTTAAAGACATGTAGATGTCTAAAAGTTTCAGATCTTCTTCTAACAATTATCTTTTAGATAAATGCTTTGCTTGAGTTGGTTTTTTAGATCTAATGTCCCAACTCCTCACTGAAGAGACCATAGGTCGAAACCGGTCTGGGGATGGGGACCATTTAAAATAAAAATGATTTGAATGCCTTCTCTTGTAGTAGCATTTATCATAAATAATAAAAAAAAGCTTGTTTAGAGCTATTAGCACGCTCTTAATTTTACATATTTGTAAGTGCAAGCTATATATAAGTCATGTGACATCTGACTTGTTACTATTACTATTATTATTTTGCTGTTGTGGCTTTAGCTAAATTAAAGAGCTAAGCCTACTAATATATGGAGTATCTGAATTAAGTTCAGTCCCATATGATTTTTTCAGTTGGAGAGCTGACTTTAAAGACATGTAGATGTCTAAAAGTTTCAGATCTTCTTCTAACAATTATCTTTTAGATAAATGCTTTGCTTGAGTTGGTTTTTTAGATCTAATGTCCCAACTCCTCACTGAAGAGACCCATAGGTCGAAACCGGTCTGGGGATGGGAACCATTTAAAATAAAAATGATTTGAATGCCTTCTCTTGTAGCAGCATTTATCATAAATAAAAAAAAAAAGCTTGTTTAGAGCTATTAGCACGCTCTTAATTTTACATATTTGTAAGTGCAAGCTATATATAAGTCATGTGACATCTGACTTGTTACTATTACTATTATTATTTTGCTGTTGTGGCTTTAGCTAAATTAAAGAGCTAAGCCTACTAATATATGGAGTATCTGAATTAAGTTCAGTCCCATATGATTTTTTCAGTTGGAGAGCTGACTTTAAAGACATGTAGATGTCTAAAAGTTTCAGATCTTCTTCTAACAATTATCTTTTAGATAAATGCTTTGCTTGAGTTGGTTTTTTAGATCTAATGTCCCAACTCCTCACTGAAGAGACCCATAGGTCGAAACCAGTCTGGGGATGGGGACCATTTAAAATAAAAATGATTTGAATGCCTTCTCTTGTAGTAGCATTTATCATAAATAAAAAAAAAAGCTTGTTTAGAGCTATTAGCACGCTCTTAATTTTATATATATATATATATATATATATATATATATATATATATACAAAAGGAAAAAATATATATATATAAGAAAATTTTCAAAGTTCATCATCATCAAATTGTCAATAACAATATAAGTTAATGCTTAACATCAATAGACTGAGACAAGATATGCTATGAAATGAGAAGGATACTAAGTAATAGGAAACATTTCAAACAAACACCACTATATATGAAATAATTTATTTAATAATAGTCAATTAACCAACACTGTTTTATTCCAACATTAAGAAAATCAACGTTTATATAAATATTAATGAAGTAATTTGATTCATTAAACAGTGTTAAATATATATTTTAGTATAATTAAAACAAAGTTGTGCTAAGGTTTGTAATCTGATATTATAAAGTCTATCTTTTTTTCACTATTTATGTATTTCATTAATAAGTATATATCTTATATCAGTATATAATTTAAGTAATAATGCTTGATATATAATGAATATTGGCCTTCTTAGTATATGCCACATTTTCATATTGGACTTGTAGAATCACAAACATTATTCACACTTTCAATGATAAAAAGAACTCAAGTCCTGCAGCAGAGTGTTTGATGCTTTGTATCTGGTTTATGTAGACATAATTTACTTCATGTCTTCACAAGGCTTAACTTAGTAAGTTTAACAAGCCCTACAGAAAAGATACTTTAGGTTTGTACAGAAACTAAATGTGATTAAAAATTGCTACAAGACTTCATCTACTAATACTTTATTTAAAGTATCGTCATAATTAAAATAAATTAGAATAACTAAAAGCAGACTATTTTTAATCAGTTTCACTTTAATAAGTAATAATTAAAAAAATAAATATTAAATTTAAAATTTTTGAAAGCTCAAAGTAAGAATATTTTTTTTTAAAAATCGCGGTATTCAAAACTGTAGTAAATTTGATTTTAAATTACAACAGGAAATATACGTTCTTTATGAAATTGATTTTTTAAACTGTCAAATTATATGTGATTGAAAAATATCTAGCTAATCAATTGCACTTAATATTTTTCTTAAGGCTTATCTCAGAACTATAGAAATTCAATATTTGCAAAATGATGTTGATTTAATTTACTATTACTTCATAAATATTTTAAGAAAAATCAGAATAAACAAACTAAAAGCAAAATCTCTTGTTAAACGTTATTGATTAAGTAATGAATTTTCACAGGAAAATTATAGTACTGAGAAATTATTAAAAACTGTAATAAGAATAATTTAATGATTATTATTACTGAAAGATATGTTCAATGCAATGTAGTTTATTTAAAATACTGATTACTGATAAAATCTTTGATTGCACAAAGTTTAGACTTCAGGTAGAATATATTTTTTCACAACCTAGAACAATTTTTAAATCTCTATCACTTATGCAATCCATATAAAAGAAAACTTTTATTTTTATCAGTATTTCATGCATCTTGGGAAAATTTCCACAACATAAAGTTTTACAATTACTTTCAGGCATCCTTATATAAAATAAAATAATAGCAGGATTAAAATATAGTAAATGGCAAAACTATAAAAACACATCGAAATGTAAAAAAAAGATGCTTACACGGAATTAAAATACAAAAGTGGTGAAGCATAATTGTCAACAACAATATTCCTAAATCTTCACCTAATCCAAAGAAAGAGATGAAGAGGAGAGAGTAGTGTGTATTGTTTAAAAATTAAAAAAAAAAGATTTGTCACTGGTTTATTCAACAATGTGATGGATTGAGAATCAATGGGCCAGGAAAAAATATCATTTATATAAGTAGACTTGAAACATAAATAATAAATGTATGAGAAATAAGTGTAATAGAAATGATATACCAGAATCGTGTTATACATTAATTACATTTCATTTATTTCAAATTTCTAATAAAATTTTATTAATAAAAATTTTCGAAGTTTCATTAATTTTTTAATTTCCAAAAAAAGTGTTTCTTTTAATAGCCAAATCACATTTTCTAAATCTTTTCTCAATCTAAAACATGTATTTATCATTTACTTTTCACATTTTCTAAAAAAAATATATAGTGTGTGCCACTATATTCATAGCATTTAGCACTGCTCTTCTAAATAGCCTAAATCTACAGATATCATTAATTACTATATTCAAGGGGTACCCAAAAGTAACCAGAATTTTAAAATAAAAATTGTTTATTTATTTTTAAGTGTGGTACATTTAATATCTTTCAAATTTCTATTCATTTGAAGAAATACACTGATCTGTACATGTTTTTTTATTTTTCAAAGTAGTCCAGAAATATTTGCAAAGTTATAACTTTTAACATCTGCAACATTTTTCCATATTTCCAAATCTGCAAAAAAAATATTGACACATTTTTTTTTCATTTGAGAGTTTAAAAAAATTGCACAAAGCAAGATTAATAAATATGATTGATAGATAAGCTTGGTCATGCTGAATTTAATTAAAAAGTATTTCACATTAAAAGTTTTGAGAGATAAAATTTTGTTGGGATGAAGCTTGTGCTCTTCTCTTTGTCACAAAACATGATATTTACATTTTATTGCATCACATAAATGTTCCAGAAGTTGCAGATAAAATGCTGGACTATTATAAACTAAATCTGAAAGAAAAATGCCATTTGCTTAAAAAAATAAATGTTGTTTGACTTTGGACTTCACTTGCCATGCTTTTTATGGATGCGGTGAATTAAACATTTCAATTAAACCACCCCTAAACTTGTGTTTTTCTGAGACCAGCTTGTTTGTAATTTGTTTCAATCAGTTCAGCTATTCCATGTTATTTTCTGCAAACAAAAACAAAATTTTGCATTGTTTGAACTTTTTAATCATTATAAAAATCATCAAATACATGGAATACACTTTACACAAATATGTTCTACATGTCACTACAATTTCATACAGTGATATAATTTGGCAGATTGATCCAGAATAATTCCTGCAATAAGTATGTAGCAGCAGAAGCATAAACTACAACAGGAACATAAACCAAAGAATGATTCCATTTATTTTTATGTTCCCCTATCATATATATATATATATATATATATATATATATATATATATATATATATATATATATATATATATATATATATATATATATTTATTTATATGCAATAAAAATACTTTAAAACCATAGTAGGTATATCCAATTTTCCAAAAACATGAAATCACAGAATTCCACATATAAAAAATCCAAGAAGCACATCAATAAACCATTTTAATTTTTTTTTGCTAGGGATCTTCAGCCATTATGTGTACTCATTCAAGATAACTGAGATCATCAAAGAATTTATAATAAGCAATTCATAATTTAGAAAATTAAATAATTATGATGGATGAATGGATAATGAAAAAACAGCTTTAAGATAAGTACTTTTTAAACATAAATTTAAATTGCATTATTATACATACATATATATTTTAAAAGCATACATAGTATAATATGCAAAAATATTATTTAAGAAATATGTAGTTAAGATAATTTCAATATATATTGAAAAATAATATTTTGTAAGAAATAGTATTAATCAAATAAAACAATTTCAATGTTTTGATAATAAAAATAATAAAAAAACACTACAAATACCTTCAGTGATGATGAAAAAAAGATTTCAAAGAGGGGAAATAGCATATTAAACTTCTCATTATCATTTGTCAGTGAGAAATGAAGTAATGATTGTGGTTACATAAAAAAAAAACGATATGACTAAGAAAAAATTGTCACAAACATTGAATGTATTTTAATCTATAAATGTATGTAAAATGAGTAATAAATTGAAAATCTATCAAATACTAAAATATTAAGAAAATAAATTTAATTTCAATTAAAAACAAATATAAAAATGTAGATTGAGTATGTGCATGATAGTTCCTTCCAATATTTGCCTTTAACATATAACATAAATGAAAATCTAGGTTTAAAGCCCAGTCAGATATTTAGTCAAGAGAATATTTTAATTAAATCTACAAATATTGGATCATTAGTGGTGAAAATTATATAATTGCTTATATATTTTTAGCACAGTTTTATTTTAGTAAATCAATATTTAAGTCATGACATAAACTTAAAGTCAAAATAATTAATTATTGTTCATATTAAAAAGAAAAATACAAATCTGCTTTCATCTATATGTTTCAAATTTATTTATTCTATTGAAATTTTATTTTATATTTTTATTTCATTTAGCATGTGATTTTTTTCTATACCTTTTTCAATATATAGGAAGTTAACTGATGAGTTCTATGTAGTATATTTAGAGATTCAAGGTGAATCCTTTCCTGTATGGGTTTTACATAAACCTAAAACAATATTATTAGAAAAAAACAGAAAAAGTTTATTGAGCTGAGAAGCAGGGAAAGTTTAAAGAAGATATTCTGAAGACAGTTAATAAAGCATCATTCTTTTATTTCAAAATCACTCCCCACCCCTGGATAATCAGGTTCCAACTTTCAGTCACTTTCCTCAAATATTAAAAGTCATGACCAGTCAAAAACTTTTTATTCCTAAAGTTTGTATCTAAGTTGTACATAAGTTGGTTAATAATGTTATCTGTATTTAGAGCATAGCCTCAGCTGATTGTATAGCTTCTCTCAAATTGGCTATACAAATCTGCTCTGATATGATAGGATTAGTTTGTGAAGCAATCAATAGAATGTTTCAGAATAAAAATGAAGAACTTTTACTTCAGACTCTGAAGATTAACTTAGTTCCATACTTGTTGTCACTTTTGGAAAATGTCTTAGAGAGTGCAGATATCCAGCCAAAATTAAAGCTCAAATTATCAATGCCCTCACAGCCATGGAATCAAAACTTTAACATGGAAGTAAGATTTCATTTCTGTTAAACAGATCTAGTGTGAATGTAATTCAAAAATCAGTAACATGATCTGTTTACAAAGTTTACACAAGGGAATTTTTTAATTACAATATATACTGGGTTAAGGGGTATGTTCACAGTTTATAATGTAATTTTCAGCAGGAGTCATCAGACAATTTTTTTTCATAAGAAACCATTATAATCACATGTTCTTTATGTGATATTATTGCTTAATAATGAGTTTGAGGGACAATTGCCATCATTAAGTGGGGTAAAGGTACATGTATATAATAAATAAATAAATGGACCACAATCTAATTTTTAAATATTAAATAGTATATTTTACGATGGGATACTTGTTCATTATTGCATATTTATAACTAATAAATACAAAGTTCGAGTTTCACAATAATATTCAATGTATTAATCATTTTAAAATTCTTTAATCCACTATAGCCTGAATTCTTTTAATAATTTCCTTTGTTATGAGTATGTTTGGGATTTTTATATCCTATTGGTGACATATTGATGCATGTAGAATTTACATGTTATTAGTATTCTACATATTTACAAATATCATTAATGGCAGAAAGCTGATTCATTTATGCTTTTCAAATGCATAATGATCTACACCTTTGTTAAAACTTTTTATGTCATCTTTCTTTTTATTTATGCTGACTATTTTCAACTTAAATGCATAATACTGTCCTTGTGCATCTTCCACAAATATCAAAGTATTTGTGAATTTAGTCTTCATCTGATATACAAATATATTTGCAGTGTGATCTTAAAGCATGAATTTCACTCTACTGTGATTGAAGTGCATAAAAAAACAACCTTTCTCAAAATAATGAATTAAATACATGAGTTTATATATTATATAATAAAGATTTATCATGGTTGAAAAATGAAATTAAATAAATTTTTGAAAATATTATATATTCATTCATAGGACTTATAAATATTTACCTTTTTTCCTCCTTATATATTGATAAATAATTAAAAAGCCTATTACTATAGAAAAATTGTCTTTTCATAATTCATCTACAGTACAACAAGGAAAAATAAGTATATTTGTCTAACTACCCAGTTGTTAATTAATGAGAATGTATTTTTTTTTATTTTACTTTAGACATCTATTTACTGAGCAATAATTTTATGGCTAACTAATTTGACTATTTTGATTTGAACCACTGATCGTAATAATGGTAGACTGATACATAAATCGACACATCATGCAAATTTATATTTTTATAGAATATTTAATATAGAAATCTTTGCTTTATAATAAAACTTTATACAATAAGTTTTATGTATATGAAAGCGTTGGCTGTCAAGCCTGTCTTTGTTGCTTGATTTAGAATTAAAAGAATTTTGGAAATCATTAAACCTTTTTGGGTAACTATTTAACATATACGACTTATATAGTAATATTAATCAAAATATAATCAAGAATATAAATGAAGCAGAAATTCTTAGTAAAAAATTATAAAAATTAAAACATAATGAATAAACATTAATTTAAAAAAAATAATGAAATAAACTTCTCGATTATCTTAGAAATTTAAATCTTTTTTCTTCTCTTGAGATCTAATTTAATAAGTTTAGAAAAAGCTAAACAAAATTTTGTGTAAAAATGTTAATTATATAAAATAAACTTTAACTTGTTTTATTTTTTTAAGCTGGAAAACACTTAGACAGAGAAAGAAATAATTTTAATGAAAAATGAATTTTTTAAAATAAATATTCTTTTACATATATGTGTGTGTTAAGTTTTATGCTTAAATGCAGGTTGATTAATTAGTCAATTAAGTAATATAAAAAATAAACATGCTTGTTTCTCATCAGCCATGTTTTTCCATTGCTCGGCATTTTTTCTACACAATTTATTTTTAGCGTAATAATTTTAGACGTGTATTGAACATGTCAATGGGCTTTTGAGTATAAATGTATGCATTAAATTTTTTTACAATTATTTGTTAGAAACAGCTTATAAAAATACTAATATACATTCAGGTGAGTACATGCACCTCAGTATCAATATATTATAAAACAAAAGTGTCATCAATATTCCTCTATATCAAAATAACAAGTTTTTTTCATCTCAATAAATTTTAATGCAATTTATTTCAATCTATATGCAATTTTCTATTGATAAAATATTGAAATTTCGGTTTATACAACATATATGCTTTATATATTGTAACCATATGTTTAAGCCTGTGGGATAGATATATGTTTTAAAGCATTACAATTTATTTTTATAAGATGATAAGTAAATTTATTTGTCTATACTATTATAACAAAAATCTTTATATGTTTCAATAATATAAGTTAAAGTAATTCAGTTAGCCTATGTAATTAGCAGTTATTTAAAAATGTATCTCAAATTGTTTAATATTTACTTGAAAGAATATTAATATTTAAAAAACTAAAGAATAGTTAATCTAGAGCTTAATGTGTTTCAAATAGATGTAATAGACAAAGTTATTTTATGCTGCCTGAAATGATTAGTTAATTTTGTTATGATTTTTAGTTGTTACTTTTTAAAATTAATAATTTTAGAGTAAAAGTTATGATTTATTAAATATCAAGGTATGTGAGAGTATTTAAAATTAAAGTTTAAAAATAGTAGTATAACTGACTGAGATTAGTGATAATTTTTAAAATAGTCCTAAATATCAGTCAATAGCTAATTTAGTTTCATTATATTAAAATGGTTATATTTAATGTACATATATATGGGAGTGCTTGGGGCATGCATGTGAAATATTGAAAGTTAAAAAGATTTATAAAAAGTAAGTATATTTTAAAAATTGAGTATAGTCATCTAGTTTTTAATAAAAACAATAAGGTTTTAAATAGTACAAGAGAAACATTAAAAAAGAGTATTTAAATAAAAAAAATGTTTAATTTAAACATGAGTTAATAATTTTATTAAATAATTGATTTTATAATTATTTAAAGTTGATAAAAATAATTAGTTAAGAAATTTGTTTATTGTCTACATGATCATGTGATCAAATTGTCAAGATTTACAGTACAGACTTCAAAGTCAGATCAATTAAAAAGTCAGTAATGTGTTATTAATTTAAATATTATGATACAGACATGTAATTGGTTGGATAAAAAGAAAATGCAGTAAAAATTTTAGTGAACACACACTAGTATAAAATAGACATTTTTAATTTTATTGATACTTCACTTCATTAAAATCTGCACTTCAAATCTTCACTTTAAATTTTAACAATATTTTATTTTAGAAGTAAATTGTTTGGTTTTTATTTGATTATTTTTTAAAGTCAATGTTAAAATTTAAAGTTTTATTTTATCATCTTTAAGATGGAGTAGAAAACTAGCAAGTTATCCATGCAGTATTTCATCTGAAAGTATATGCTCAACTGATTCATCAACAATAGTTTTTAAAGATATTAAAAATATTTAATGTTTCTCAAAAAGCCAAAGGAAAAAAAAATTTACGTAAGAAAAATGTGTTATTTCATTCTTATCTAAACATTAGTTAAATTCTGAATTTTTCTATAAGACTATCTCTTTGTTTGTTTCACTTTTACCCTTTAACTAACTTATTATTATTATTATTATTATTATTATTATTATTATTATTATTATTATTATTATTATTATTATTATTATTATTATTATTATTATTATTATTATTTATTGTTTTATATGTCTATTTTTAATAAATTTTACATGATTCCAACTTATTCTATTTTTAGGCACATTAAAAGAATACCTATTTTGCTAACAATCCTAAATTTGAAATAAAAAAAAACAACTTGCAGCTTTTTATAATATTAAATAAAAATGCAGATGCCTAAAACCATACCAGTGATAACTCAGCTACTAATCATACAGTTTCTTTGCTATACTCTCTAAGATTTTCAACCTTCTGTTTAACTTTAATGATATTATATATACTTGTCTTAAATAATTATTCTGATCAAATAATATTTTTTATTATATTGTCTGTTTTTATAAGCATTCTCAGACCTTCTAAAATAGTTTTTAATAATATTCCAGTCGATGGGTTTTTCATTTTATGATTACTATGATCATCATCAATGTAGCCAATGTATTAATAGAGTCTTTGTTGATTTAAAAGTTTCTAATGAATTATCAATGGAAAAAATCATCTGAACTAACCTTGAAAACAAGACTCTATCTCAAGTAACTTGTATGATAAATAAATAGCTAATATGAGATTTCACCTTATGTTTTTCTGTAATCCTCCTTTGCTGATTTATATTTAAAATTTATTATCTTTTCTTAGGCTTCTCTCCTAATTTATATTTTTACTTCATATAAAGAAGTCTTCTAACTTTGAGTTTTCAATGACTTTATAGAATAGCCTTATCCTCCTAAAAAATAAAACTTTTACTTTTTTATTATAAACATAAAATTGATATATAATTTATGTAAAAAAATATATTAATTATAATTAGTTTAAACTTAATTTTATTAAATCTAAAACTTGCTTACATTAATATAATTATAATATTAGTGATCAGAAAGAAATAACTGATTACCTGAAGATGAAATTTGTCTTTTTTAAAACAAAAACATTTTTAAATTATAGTAATATTGTTTTGAACTTTAGATAGATTTTTCCATTAATGAAATGCAAAAAAAAAAAAAAAAAGTCAGAAGGTTATTGCATTTTATCAGTATTTTTGTTTAAACATCATTTTAAATTTAGAATACATTTTATTGGTTATACATGTAAAATATTGATCTGTAAATTGCTACTATAGTTATATGGTGTGATGAAAAAAGTAAACTCAAACATTGAAAATAGCAAAAAAAAAATACAATCAAACAAGCATACAAATATTCAAAATATAGTAAATCAACTTCTTTTATTTTTTGATCACTTTTTGCAATCTTTAAATTTTATTAATTAATCTGATATTCCACTTGTTCAGTAAACTTTGCAATAATAATTATGTGTATAGAAAGTTGATTTTCTAAATATTGAATAATACATGCGAGATGTTAACAAAAAGAAAAATTAATGCTATTTAAGCTTAGCTTTAGTATTACATTCTTTACACGTTATAGTAATATTAGTGATTAAGCCAATACGCATGTGCTTTTAAAGATAAATTATAAATGAACACTCAATTTTTCCAGGTATGAGATATAGTATTTTAGAAAAAATGGAATGAATTTACCCATTCTTTCGACCCAAACATTTACGTATGGGCAAATCTTAAGTGTGTAGAAATAAGAGCCTGAAGGTGTTACACGATCACTTTAATTACATTTGTTATGTTTTTGAACGAATGATACTTGCGAAATCTTTACAATTACGAACCATCATTCTTTAGTTAAAATTAAACATATATAATGAGATATTATTTTATATAGCACTGTTTTTTACGTAATAGCAATATTAGTGATTAAGCCATTGCACATGCATGTTTAAAGATAAATTATAAATAAACACTCAATTTTTCCAGACATGAGATATAGTATTTTAGAAAGAATGGAATGAATTCACCCATTCTTTTGCTAATATTACTATTACATAAAAAAAATAGTGCTATATAAAATAATATCTCAATAAACTTTGTTATAAAATTATTACCATGAATAAAAAAGACATGATTAACAAAACTTCAAAATTTTATAAACAAATTTTAAGACACTCACACTTCAACAGCAAAGACACAAAAACCAAGTGGATTGTGTAAGCGTATACCCCAAGAAAATCTATTTTAAGGCTATATATATATATATATGTAGTTATGAAGTTTTAAATAAATGTAATGCCATATTTTTAAATGTGAATCCATGTTATAAAGTTTTCATTTAAAGAAAACTATCCAGAGAGAAAAATAGAGGAATTAAAATATAAAAAATAAACAATCTTAAGAATTATTTGTATTTATAAATTTGTAAAATCATTCTAACTGTTTTTTCCTCTAATGTTTACTTTATTAGCCCATCAATCAACAGATGTTGTTTATAAGTAATGAAATTTAATTCATTTTATAATATATCTATATAAATAAAAATATAAATGTTGGTTTGTTCAAAATCTTAAATCTCCGGAAATTCTTCACCGATTGCTTTGTAATTTTGCTACAACGTTGCCTTCGAATACGCGCGTGTTTGTGTGTAACAAGTATTTATATACCTACTATTGTATAAATGTAACATCTGTGAAAGTTAATTTCGTGAGTATATTTTATTTTTTTCATTGTTTTTCATTTCATTTTTTAACTGTTTTTCTTATTTTTCAATGCACCGATTGCATTGAAATTTTGATACAACGTTGCATTCGAATTCGCGCGTGTTTTTATATACCTACTTTTTATATACCTACTATTATATAGATGCCACATTTGTGACAGGTAATTTCATGAGTATAATTTATAATTTTTCATTTCGATTTTTTAATTATGATTCCAACGGATATGCTATTTCAATTTAAGAGATTGCAATTCCCAATTCGATTAGTATTTGCAATCACCATCAACAAAGCTCAGAGCCAATCTTTAGAATTGTGCGGTTTAGATCTAGACACAGATTGCTTCTCACATGGACAATTATATGTTGCATGCTCTAGAATCAGAAATTCAGAGAATCTCTATATCTGCAAAGACAATGGAACAACAAAAAATATTGTATACTCACAAGCATTGTGAAATTAAACATAGTAGAAAGATGTGCTTTCTCTTTTCTTTCCATTTAACCAGACTGAATGATTTTTTTTTATATAGGTAATTAGTGCAATATGTAAAAAAGAAGCCAAGAACAAAAAGAAATTCTAGAATCATTTCTCTTATCAATCCGTTCCTTTTAATATTAAAATGTTATGAACTATAAAAACAAAGTTTACAATAAAATAAAAAGAAAACAAATATTGATTTAAATGTTTAATTTCTCTGGAAATTAAAAAACAAACAAACTAGTAATAATGACGTAAATAGTATTATTTTATGTTAAAAAGTGCAATAAATTTGCTTTTTTTTCTTCTTTAAATTACATATCTAAATATATAACTTATAAAAACAAACAAATGTCATTTCAAATATATGATTACATTAGTGTTTTTTTTTTTTTTTTTTTTGAAGACTTAAATTTAATAAGAACATATTTAACTTTGTGTGAAGCAAAGTTTTGGATTTTGCTATATATACCAATAGTTTACTAAAAATGAATTTCTTGCAGCAATATTTCATTTTTGTTTACCTATTTTTTACATCTACATTTGAATGAATTGATCCAATATACATATTGAAGTCCAGCTTATTAATGAATATTTATGCGATAAAAAATATATCACATAAAATACAATTGTAAGAGCCATCATTTCTGGAATTTCAAATAACTATGATTATTTCGATTGTACATTAGATAATAAATTATAGATTAGTAATACTTCTAAACTAGTTATTCAACCCTTTAGATATCAAATCAGTTATGGTGAACGATCAATCACCAATAATGTGCGAATCTTGAAGCCTTGATAAATAATTTATAAACAGATATAGCACTTCTCATGTGCTGAAACGAGTTTGCCACTTATGAAAATTATACTCTTTGATTTCTGCTTAAGGTATTAAGTCATCTGAGTGAGACAGTTTCTAATATCCAATACAGAAGTTTCTGTCATTGTAGTTGTTATGATATAATTTATTCCCAAGATAAATTAACATTTATAGCAGCTTACCAAGATGTAAAATCTAATATGGGAGTTTATTGACTTTTTTTATATTTGAATTCAAGATCAAGAAACATATAGTTATACTTTTAAGTTGGCTGACAATTCTTAAGTTAATCATTAGTTGATTATTCTTGAAGACAGAATGAATATGTACAAATATTTTTCATGAACATTTGAAATCAAGACCAAACAACTAAATGATGGCCCTACTTCCCTGAAATTGTAAATTCACCTGCCAGGAAAGTGTTTGGAGCCCAAGGCAGTAGTTTTTAATATTTTTCTGATTGTGGACTGAAGATGCAATTCAAAGATAACATGTTATTTTGCTGCATATAACACAGATCTCTTTTGAATAAAAGAAGATTTGATGAACTGAAAACAGTACAGTATAATATTAAGTAGGACATTGCTGAAGTTTGTGAAATTAAAGAAAGTGTCCATTGATTTGAAAACTGTTCATTTTCTAAGTTAGTAAAGCATAAATATGGAAACACAAAGGAATGAAATTTATTATAAAAAATGAAGAACAAACTTGTGGAGTGACAACATAGTGAGATTAGTTATTCAGATTAATAGAAATTATCAAATTTAGAGATTTCAGATTTATGCCCAAGAAGTTCTCATGAAGATGGAAAAAAAAATTTTATGTGGGTGCAAATAAAGGTTTTGATTACACCAAACAACATTCTAAAATTGCCTTGACAGCCTTTGATGCTAGAATTGAAAGACAAATGAAAGATAAAATTTTCATGCAAAATTTAATTGTGGCACATAACTTAAGGAGTATACAGATTATGGAGTTCATAGAAATGAGGACCAACAACTAAATTATGATTTTTTTTGAGAAAAACACTAAGTAGACAATGATATATAAAAATCCAACTGAAGATACAGAAGAATAGATTATATTTTGACTAACTGTTAAGATAAGAATGTTGGCAGATTCAACATGTGAAATGATCATTGATTGTACTGCAAAATTACACTGTGAAATTATTTTAAAAATATAGTACTAATAACTGATATTTATATCTTTTAGAACCACAATAAATTCAAATGAGAAATTGACAAATTTTAAGATAGTTTGAGCTTAATTGAAATCAGAAAAAAGATAACACTTAATGTTCAAGTAATATAAAAAAAAATTATGAAGAAGGAAAGGAATATTAATTTTTTTAAATGATTCATTAAAATAAATTGAGTATCTAGTGTTCTGTAAAATGATTTAAAAGAGTTAATAATTAAAGTGAGGTCTAAACTAATGAATTAATAAAAAGAATGGCTTATTTTTTTAAAATTAATAAAATTTCTCCATGATCTTTCATAACTTTACTAATAACCTTTAAAATGTAGTTTACCTAATATTACAAAAATTTCATCAGTAGTTGTTTTAAAACTCGTAAATGGTAAATAATAAAAAAAAGAAGAATATTTATGAATTAATGAATTGCTGAAAAATAAATTTCATCTGTAGATGTTATTTTGTAAAATGTTTGAAACTCTTTATTGATTATAAAAGAGAAAAATAAATATTCATATATCACTATAATTATTCAGTTAAATGTTTGTTAGTTGCTAATATTTTATATTGTTTAAGTCAATTGTTATCAAAAAACGACTAAATTTTATAAATTAAAGAAATAAGTCTGTGCTACAATTATTTTATCTGCAGTAATTTAATTGGTTATCTTAATATAAATCTGAGCACTTATTGTATATATATATGTAGAGATAAAGATCTGGACTAATATATATATCTATATATATATATATATATATATATATATATATATATGTAGAGATAAAGATCTGGACTAATTGACAAGTGCTGGTTTAGCACAAAATAAATATATTGGTGATTATTTATTTTTTAAACATATATGTAGTCAAATGTATCAGTGGTATGAGATAAAGTGGAGAGTTGAGGATTGTGTGAAAGTCTCAACTCAAATACCTTATATATTATATTGTTTGTACAGGTATATATATATATATATATATATATATATATATATATATATATATATATATATATATATCTATACATATATATATATATATATATATATATATATAGCCTGTATGTTAGATATTTCATATTTTTTAAATAACATTAGCAAAATCCTCACAAAGCTGTAAAAAAGATGTTAACATTCGAAAGAGAGCATATAAACAATGACAAAAATGCTCAGGTATTTTAATAATTAAAAGCAGCTTATTATGATATGTAATCTTAAATATAATGTTTTTCTTTTATCATGAAACATTCTATTGATATATTTTTAATAAGCAAAAACAACAAAACATGAAAATTGATATATATTTTTTGTTTTACAAATTAATTCAATGCAGCAAGAAAAAAAACATGTTTATTGTTATTTTATTATATTTTTTTCTATTTATGAAGTCATTATTATAAAAAAGAAATGTAATAATTATTTTATTGTAAAATAGAAATTTTATAATTTCTGCATTATTTATTAATAAAGCAGTTGAATAAATTTTATATATTTTTGTAAATATGCTTTTAAAGATTTTAAAAGTTTTTTTTAAAAAAAAACATACTGTTTCTATTATCACATATGTACTAAAAAGATTTAATTTAGTTAATATGTGTTCAAATGATATTTTATTTATGAGGAAAATGTTTTCTTTGTAGTTTTTATGTAAAACATCATATGATTTCACTAAAGATTAATAATTTGGGGAATTCTTTTCACCTATTAAAACTACTCACAATAAATTGATATTAGAAGGCTTTTATAAATATGAAATTTTTTTTTTTTTTTTTAATATTTTTATTTTTTTTTTTTTTTTTTTTTTAAAATATTTATATATATATAAAAATATTTTTTATATATATATATATATATATATATATATATATATATATATATATATATATATATATATATATATATAACAAAACAAGTTATAAAATTTTGTAACTTGTTATAGCTTGCATTTAATGATCAGTAGATGAAGCTTTAGCAATAGATCACAATCAAGCTTTCTTTACACAAATGCTGAGAGAGATAGAATTCAATATCTCTTTCAAATTGTCTCCAACCTCTAAACCATGCTTTTGAGCTAGTTAGCTCATGTCAGTAAAGGGTAGGAGACCAGAAACTAGATCTAAACACCAACTCTACTAATCAGCATTTATGAAACACTTTTCTATCAGTCTGAAAGCATGAATTTTGCAGATACATAAATATCTTCAAATCCAGTCAAACAAACTAAATAGCTATATGGGTCTGAATTCAGTTCAGTTTCAGCATATAATAAAATGATTGCAGAGGTAATATTTCTTTCAAATTGTCTCCAACCTTTAAACCATGGTTTTGAGCTAGTTAGCTTATGTCAGTAAAGGGTAGAAAGACCAGAAACTAGATCTAAGCACCAAATCTACTAATCAGCATTTATGAAACACTTTTCTATCAGCCTGAAAGCATGAATTTTGCAGATACATAAATATCTTCAAATCCAGTCAAACAAATTAAATAGCTATATGGGTCTGAATTCATTTCAGTTTCACCATATAATAAAATGATTGCAGAGGCAATATCTCTTTCAAATTGTCTCCAACCTTTAAAACATGATTTTGAGCTAGTTAGCTTATGTCAGTAAAGGGTAGAAAGACCAGAAACTAGATCTAAACACCAACTCTACTAATCAGCATTTATGAAACACTTTTCTATCAGCCTGAAAGCATGAATTTTGCAGATACATAAATATCTTCAAATCCAGTCAAACAAACTAAATAGCTATATGGGTCTGAAGTCAGTTCAGTTTCAGCATATACTAAAATGATTGCAGAGGCAATATCTCTTTCAAATTGTCTCCAACCTTTAAACCATGGTTTTGAGCTAGTTAGCTTATGTCAGTAAAGGGTAGAGAGACCAGAAACTAGATCTAAACACCAAATCTACTAATCAGCATTTATGAAACACTTTTCTATCAGCCTGAAAGCATGAATTTTGCAGATACATAAATATCTTCAAATCCAGTCAAACAAACTAAATAGCTATATGAGTCTGAATTCAGTTCAGTTTCACCATATAATAAAATCAATGCAGATGCAATATCTCTTTCAAATTGTCTCCAATCTTTAAACCATGGTTTCAAGCTAGTTAGCTCATGTCAGTAAAGGGTAGGAAAACCAGAAACTAGATCTAAACACCAACTCTACTAATCAGCATTTATGAAACACTTTTTTATCAGCCTGAAAGCATGAATTTTGCCGCTACATAAATATCTTCAAATCCAGTCAAACAAACTAAATAGCTATATGGGTCTAAATTCAGTTCAGTTTCACCATATAATAAAATCATTGCAGATGCTTTCAGGCTGATAGAAAAGTGTTTCATAAATGCTTATTAGTAGAGTTGGTGTTTAGATCTAGTTTCTGGTCCTCCTACCCTTTACTGATGTGAGCCAACTAAGTCAAAACCAAGGTTTAAAGGTTGGTGACAATTTGAAAAAGATATTGAATTGTATCTCTCTCAGCATTTGTGTAAACTAAGCTTGATTGTGAGCTATTGGTAAAGCTTCAACTAGTGATCATTAAATGCAAGCTGTAGCAAGTTATGAAATTTTATAACTTGTTTTGTTTATCATAAATGTACTCTTGAAAGATTTTGCAATGATATAGATTGCAGAGGCTTTTAATATATAATGAAATTAAATTGAACTATATAGCTATCTAGTTTGTTTGACTGGACTTGAAGATATTTATGTATCAAAAAAATTTATGCTTTCAGCTGATAGAAAAGTGTTTAATAAATGCTGATTAGTAGAGTTGGTGTTTAGATCTACTTTCTGGTCTTCTTACCCTTTACTGACATGAGCCAACTAGTTCGAAACCATGGTTTAAAGGTTAGTGACAATTTGAAGGAGATATTGAATTCTATCTCTCTCAGGATTTGTGTAAACAAAGCTTGATTGTGAGCTATTAGTAAAGCTTCATCTAGTGATCATTAAATGCAAGCTATAGCAAGTTACAAAATTTTATAACTTGTTTTGCTTATCATAAATGTACCCTTGAAGGTTTTTGCAATGCTATAGATTGCAGAGACTTTTACTATATGGTAAATCTGAACTGAATTCAGACCCATATAGCTTTATTGTGAGCTACTGGTAAAGCTCCATCTACTGATTTATATATATATATATATATATATATATATATATATATATATATATATATATATATATATATATATATATATATATATATATATATATATATATATATATATATATATTGTGACCATCTGAATGGGCACCAGGAATTGGGATGCTTTGTATCTGCATTGAATAGTTATATTATATTAAAAAATGAAATAGCCTTAGAATTTTAAAATTTTTGCTGGCAATTGTTTAAATCTTAGATATGGACTGCTTATGAGGTTTATTGACCACTTTATAAGTATTCATTATTATTATTGTGGTTAATGGAGTATTTAATGTAAGGAAGAGGAGTTGTTTATTAATGGAATTGATATATTTTGTCAGAAAGATGCAAGGTTTTTTTATATTAGTGTAGTATTGGTTGAAAGGTTTCAAAATCCTTATTCCTTAATACTTCTCCTTTTGTCAACAATTAATAGCCATTTCAATTATATTTAGTTAAGATAGTTTAATATTTACGTTGCAGTACATGTGTATGAATGTATGACTCTGCATCATTTTCAATTCATTTTCATCTTTTAATAACAGCAAACAATAGTACATATACAATAAAAACATTTAAATTACAGTAATTATAAATAATTTAAAATATATATATTTGTTTCCAAGGATTAATAGATAGTTCAATCAATGAATTATTTTACAAACTAAATAAATTATTAATTATTTTTGTTTAATAGTTAATTAATATTCATTTTTCTTTCAAGTTTGTAAAAGCTATTTATTTTATTATTATTTTTGTCTTGATTTAATCAGAGAGATTTTTTTTTTTAGAAAAGATTTTTTTTTGAATATGTAATTAGCTTAGATAGAAAAGAAGTGTGGGTGTAACCTTGTGAAGGGAAATGACCTTTTGCTAAAGAGAGCTATTTAACAAAGATCTCCAATAAAAAAAAATCCTTATTATGTATTGTCACTATAGCCAGTAAACAGTGGCTCATTATTGTGAAAATTAAAGCCAGTTGCTGAAGTCAAATTGATTTTAAAAGGCTTTGGAGTAAAACTTTGAAAGGATCTTAAGAAATTTTTTATGGGAAAAGTTAATTAAGATGCAATTCTAAATTTTAAAAAAGGTACATTAGTTTACTTTATTCTTCCTGATTTAAGCATTTTGAATTAACCACTTCATAACTATTACTCTTTTTAAAATGTATGTTGATAACATCCAGTTTACATTACTTCATTTAATTATCATTTTAAATAAGAATAAATTGCATGAATATTATTGTTGTATCATTAACTAACGTGTGTCTTTTAATATATCTGGAAAACGCATGCAGAACTATTTTACAGAATATATTTTAATTTTTTAATATTTTCCGTGTTTTGTTTTTGTGAAGATTAAACATAAAATTAAGGATATGCATATTTTGATAAATCATGCCATGTTTAAATTCATCATAAGGAGATGACAGTATTTATTTATCTGGTATTTCTGGAAATAATATGTATTTTAAATGAAGAAAACAAATGTGAGTAACTGCAAATTAAGTATTTGCTTAAATTGAATGGAAGGATAGAAATGTGGGTAATGATTGTTCTCTTCGATAAAGACAGAATATAAAACAAAGTATTATTAATTGTGGAATTACTAATGAATCATGGTATCTTAATTGACAATATTTAAGAATAAACCAGGCATATAATAGATTATAAAATGTCAAATGCTATTCAAGAAAACTACTAAAAATAATTGCATACTTAATTTAGAACTACAACGGAATGAGTGAGATAATTCCTGTCCAACAGTAGCTAAGTTGTCTTATATTTTCATCATAATAGAGGAGAAATTGATTTGCTTATGTATGATATAGTAACTCAAATAACTTTGTTATGAACATTGGAGATGCTGAGTCCTATTTAAGTATGATTATATTTGTTTAGTTATTCTACAGCAGTTTATTTTAATTTAAATTCAGTTTGGAATGTGTCCCATATTGTTACACAAACCTGGAGCAGAGCTTTGCAAATGAACTTTTGTTTCTTTATTTTTTTATTGCTTGTCATTATTAATGTATATTATAGATAAATAGGCTTACTTATTATTATGTTTTATTTATAATTTGGGTTATTTTGACCTTCTAGACCGTCTCTTAAGCGTATCCAAATAAGGAATACACTGGTAAAAATTGATTTTGTACAAATATGTCTTATTGTTCTTTTATGAAGGTAAAAGAAAGAAATATTTTTTTAATATATTATTAGAGAGGTTTATATTTTTTTTTGTATACTTTATTATCTCAAAGTGAGAATTTTGTTCTTTTTTAAATCAACGAACGTATAATAGAAATAGTTTACTAGATATGAAAGAAAGTTTGTTCATAACAATTATAACTATTAAATTTTAAAAGTAACCTAAAGTTTATTCAGAATTAAAAGTTATACCTTAATGCAATATTTAATTACCATGTTGCCTGCATAGTGTGTAATTTAGAGTTAATTTTATATATACTATTATTCATGGGTGTGTGTCAGTTTTGCACAATTATGACATTTGTTTGATAAAGTTCAGTTTGTGAATATTTTGTGTATAAATTTCAGATGCTGCCATATTCTACTGAGTTGAATGAATTAGTATGTTATCTGTATGTATTTATCTGCCAGCATGTATTTATAATGTTCAATATTTAGAAAAGCTTTGAGAATGGAAAGAAACCTGATTGCGTTATAATGTTCATAGGGATAAAAGATTTTGCTTATTTAGTATATATTTTTCCACAAGTAGAGCCTAGTTTATAATATATATGCATATGATTAAATGATATTTTTTTTGAAGTTAAGTGATGTTTTCTTAGAGCCCTGGTGATGAGGAAGAAGTCCCCACCAATAGTGTATTTAGATGTAGATGAGTTATTGTTGAAGTATGATTAAATGATGTTTAGGAAATTATGTGACATTTTTCTTATATTCTTGGTGATGAGGAAAGATTCCCCACGAACAGAGTATTTAGAATCAGATAAATTATTGTAAAAGTGTTCAATAAGAGTTTATCTGCTCCTCATGTAGATTTCCCTTATAATGTATAGTCTGTATAATCATGAAAATATAGCTCTGTGTTAATTAATATGTGGCCAGATAAATTGTTGAATTAATTCTTGATGTAATATTAGTGTCTTATTTTATTGATGAATTAAGACATTGTCTGAAATAAAATAATTGTATGGTATTTTCTTAATGAATGGTGAGTTTATATAAAAGATTATTTTATATTATTGCTGCCTGAACATGCACACACACACACGTAATATAAATAATACCGCGTATATAAAGTATAGAGTTATTGAAATTAAAATGAGAAATAAATGTTTTGAAATACATTACATTCATTTAAATAGAAGTATAAAGTTATTGAGATTAAAACAGGAAATAAATATTTTAAAATATAGTGTATTTATGTAAATAAAGGTTATAAATCATCAAATCATCAGAATGAATATGATTTTGTTGCTATGCATAAAAGGTATACGTAATTGAAAGTGATTATTTAGTCAATTAGAGAAAGTTGCTTTGTTGAGAGCCAACTATAATTAATTTGATTTATTTTATTAATCAATAGTAATATCCTCTCAAAAGTATTTTTTGTGCTAATAATATAACATGTTGTTTATTTAGTGTCATGTAGATGAAACATGTAGGCAAAGCATGTGTTCGAAGTCAGAATATTTAAGTTTTGTTGTTAATTTGCTTTGATAATAGGGATAATCCCAAACTGATGCTCAAAGTTTATTTGATAATTTAAAAATCTGTAAGACAAGTAGTCCAATTGTAAATATCATGTTAAACCAAATTTATTTTAGTGTAATAAATGATTTGTTTTATTTATTTAAAATCTTAAAACTGTGTCTTGAGTTATTATTGTATACATTCATGTTTCCATTTCCACATCTCCACATTTCACACATCTATTATAAAATAGATATATTGTTTTATAACTATAATATCAAATTTTCTGGTGTCTGACAATATTGTTTTCTTAATCCAAACATTATAAGGAACATTTGCCACTGGAGAAACATATTAGAAAGGTTGCCAAGTTAGTATATTTGTTAGATGATGATATGAGATTAAAATACCCTATCTCTGTCATTATCTTATTATTGAAACACAGTAAAATATTTTAGTCAATTTGTTTCAATACATTTTATCATACTTTAGAATTATAACTTATGGGGCCAATGTATTTATTTAATTCAACTGTGTTTATTAAATTCCCTGAGACCTTATTGTTTATTTCTTGATTGGCATTAAAGTAGATGTTTAGATTATGATATGCCAAGTCATAGAATTGTTTAGGAATATAATTATAGCAAGCTGATATATGTTATACTTGGATGAAGGAAGAAATTAAGTTGAAAGAATATTTTAATAGATTGTATAAATAAACATTGTGATTCTTTATCATGCAATTAATTAATAAAAAGGATTTACTTTATATTTAATGTTGTGTAATATTTCTTCTTTCATTTACTTATAATCATATATCTTATGAACTTTCTATAGCCTCCCACTGAGCTGAGCTGAACATAGACTTAATTGAAGAGTCTCAGTAATAATTTTGTATCATATATCTTGTTATATTGTTCTATTCATTAATAGAACTGGCGCCTGGGCATTTCGCTCATGTAATGTATATGAGCAGTGTTGGGAGTGTAGGTTATAATATATATATATATATATATATATATATATATATATATATATACATATATATATATATATATATATATCTTACCATCACTTATTTGGGCAATTATGAGATATCTGATCTAATCAAATATTTTCTGTTCAATCCCAAATTATGTAAAATTATATGTGCATTGGGAGGACGAGTTGAAAGTTCAGTTGAAAGCTGGCTCTGATGAATTAAAAGCTAACTCAGATGAAACAAGTACAGAATTAAAAACAGTGGTAACTGATAGCTTCAAGAAACTACAGATTGCATTCACCACAGATTCAGGAAGTATTGCAGCTCAAATTCTTACATGCAGAGAAGAACATAAAACTCTCCTTCAATTGATAAAGAAAGATCTTGATAGAACCCTAAAAGAAATATGAACCATGGTCTCAAAGGCTTTGAATGATAATTGTAAGGTTGAAGATAGTCAGGATGAAAAATGTAGTGATGAATATTCTTTAGATAAAAGTCAACCTTGTTGACTGGTATTTATAAAACAAATAGTCTTTGTATAGAAATAGGTAATTTAGAAGTTCAGTGGTGTTATTGCTATGAAACACATAGTTGTCAATATATAAACTCTAATGATAGAGAGAGATTTGAGATTAATAAAAATACAATATTATTTTCTGAAAGTAGGTTTTGTGAGAAAAGAATGGATTTTTTTAAAGAGAGTACCATGTTAAATCAAAAATATTTTGACAAGTTGTTTTTATACAACTGTTTTAAAAGTATTAGTCTGAGTTTTGATAAGCAGTTATTTAATATGAATCTTCATAAGAGGTTTATGAATCACATGCATACATATAATATGGATGCAAGAGATCTTTACTATTGTAACAAACCACTGGAGAGGCAAAACTTAATACATAAATCATTTATTGAATGTTTCAGTGCAAATCGTATACAGACAATATCTCCTTTTGAATTCTTAGAAAATGTAAATACATTTTTTTTAAAATCCTATTAGGTGAATGTTTTATCATTTGTTGCTTTGTCCTGCATTTAATTGAGTTATTATAAAGATATTAAATAAGGACAAAAATGACATTTATTGTTTTCCTGAAGGTTTGTGATGATGCTGTTCTAGCTGTATTTTTATGTTGGACTATTTCCATCATCTAATATGTGTGTTGAGGGTCTTTAGAAAAGTTTAATTTTATTTAAATATTCCAAATACATTCAACTGTTAGTAATATCACAGCAAACAGGTTAGTATATGCACCAACTGTCTCTGTCATTTAAAACAAACTAACTAGCATTTATACACATAGAGTACCAATAATTTTCTTTAATACCAACACTAAATGTTGATAATGAAATAACAATAAAGCAATTTATTTTAATAATTCAAAGAAGTAAGCATAAAAATAATAGAATTAATCTTTATTGGTTGTCTTTTAACTTTTGAACTTTGGAATGAAATGATATAATTAATGACTAGAATTAATTATAATTCATAGAATATTAAACAACATACATAATTATATCTCCAGCTTGAAATTTTATTATAGTATTTCTTTTTATTTACTGACATTTTGGAGACTTTCAGTTAGCAATAACACTTGTTGTACATTTCTGAATGTTGAATATTGTCCATAGTAGCTGGAATATGGCATGAGTATAGATTACTCAAATGATACTAAGATTATAGCCACACATTATAAAATAAAAAATATAAAAATAACTTATTTAATTAAATTAGATTTCTTCAAAAGTAAGGTTAAAGTAGTAATTTATTTCCTATTTTTTTCTATTTCAAATGCATATGAATGCTTGTGTGAATCATGGTTTAGGTGAACATGTGATTTTAATTAATCAATCTGCAAGTAGTTTTGGGGTGGAGATATTAATTAACTGATATGACTTTAACCCTTTCTAATCAGGTCACCTAAAAATAAATTTAACCTTGAGACTTGTCTAGACTTTATGAAAACAAATAAAATAATTAACTTTATTCAATTACTAACCATATTTATTCAAAATAATTATCTTTGATTTATTTAAAAGTTCTCAAAGATTATCACTTAACTAATTCATTCTAATATCAAAATAATATTAATTTATTAAATATATGGATCATACTCTCTTCACATTTTGAGGTGTTGGATCAGTGTTTGAGATTTATAAAAGAAAAAATTGCATTTTTAACTCTGCTGAAAATTTTGTGAAGTTTTTTTTTTTTTTGCAGCTTTAAAGTTCATGTACATTTATTTTCTAACATTTTATATCAAAAAAATATTGTGAAAATCAAATAATTGGTATTTCAAAGTAACTGAAACCATACAATAATGAGTACACATTGTATATTTGGTGATCTTGAACTTTGTGAGATTACTTCAAGGAAATATTGCAATAATCAAAAAATATTATGATGGTCTAAAAAAATTTTGGGAAAATTTATGATAATATTCGTCATGTAATTAGTATTAAAAATCAAAAATAAATATTATTACACATTTATTTTTTACAGAAATGTTTTATTTTTAAATATAAAAGAATATATTTTTCTGAATACTGTTACTGTAGAGATTATGGTCAATGTAACTGTCTAGAAATGAGCTGACTCAGCTGATTTTTTAGTGATATTATAAAAATTACAAAAAAAAAAATTAAACATCTTTAAGCATAAATTAATAGATTTAGTGATTATTAAAAATAATTTGTTCAGATTTTTACAACAAATATCAAACAAAAAAGATTTTGTTCATTTTGCAAATTGAATCCACTCTACCTGAAATTTGATGACATGACAGCATTTTGTTTTGATTAAAATGTAATTTTTAAAATAATTCTGAAAATCAAATGTGATTTTAAAAAAGAATATTTAACTTCTGAACAAAAATATCCATCAAATGAGATCAAATTTATTATATTCTGATAAATAATAATCATTTAATATCAAAATAAAAGTTGAAAGCTTAAATCTAGGGAGAACAAAAAAACCTGTCAGAATATTAGTGGAGCACTGAAGAGTAAAATAATTATCAAATTTAAAAGATTATTTATTTCACACTTTCTTTTTTAAAATAAAATATCCACATGCACACACATTAAACATAACAGGAAATTATTACAATTATGAGGATTATTACAAAGTAATAACTATCAATATAATTTGCCTTTTGAAATATAAAAAAAACTTCATTTATTAAAACTTATTTAGAACATAATATAATTTCAACTATTTTACTTAATTTTAATCTTTTAAACTATCACTTTAAATAGCTACCTAAGAAATCAATTAATAACATAAAAATAGCATTTAAATACATTTTATCAAATAGTTTAGTAATATAATTTAAAAAGTACATAAAAAAGATTTCACATACTTAAGAATAACAAGATTTATTTTAATAAATAGCTATATTATTTAAAACAATAAAAAATAAAGCATTATATTAAATATTGGACCCTATTTGGGCTAAATATAAGATTACAATATACATGCACACACACACGCATATATATATATATATATATATATAGGATTATATATATATATATATATATATAATCCTAGTGCATAACGCTATACTGAAATAAATATATACAAATATTAAGCATTAAATTACCCACATGGTTAAGAAATCCAGTAATGCCCTGTGTGAACTAATATATAAAATACATTAGAGTTCACAGAGAGCAGTACTAGATTTCTTAACCATGTGGATGATTTAATGCTTAATATTTGTATCACACTGAGATTATTTTCTATACATTTGTGTTAGATGGTTTAAAGATTAAAATTACTAAAGTTTAGTTTGTCTTTATACAATAATACTAAAACATGTTTGTTTGTAGCAAAATTTAAGATTGATGTTTGCTAAATTTCAAGTTCTTTGTTTGAGTTTGTTCTATTTCAATATATAACATCAGATAGCAGACAGGTCAAAGTGGTATCATTTTGATCTGGCTATTTTGAAAAATAACTTCTATGAATTGGGTTTGAATCTGAGTTAGACAAATTTTGAAAAAGTAATTAAAGTACCAATCAGAGGTAAAACATTTTAAGGTATCTTTCCTGTATGTATTCTAAATAGTTATTTAATATTGATCAGTAAATAATATCTAGCTTTTCATAACTAATGGGGAAAATCAGGATTGAAAATAACTCAAATCTTTACAATTTCAGAATTGACAATTCTCATAAATAATACCTTATTTATCTCTGATTCTTTAATTTAAATATTTACACAATGCTTTATCTTTTATTTATATATAAAAAGAAAAAGAGATGTGGGTTTACATGCAGAAGAATTTAGAAAAAAATCTAAATTACTAACTTTATTATGTGAAAGTAAATTGACTTGCACACATGTGCTATTAGATTGATATTAAATCAGCATATTCACTCACCCATTAATAAGTGTTTTAAAATGTAAATGTAAATCTTATTCTTAGAGTTTATTCTTATACAAATAAATACTTATTGACCATGCTTAAATCAGGACATGAACTATCATGAGCCTGATATTTCAATTGATAAATTATTTGTACAAATTTTGTTTATATATCACAGTGAAGAAAAAGTTTCTTATTTTTACATGCTTGCAATTTTAAATTATATTGGTTTATATATATATATATATATAATTTAAAATATATATATATATAATATATATATTTATATATATATATATATATATATATATATAAATAATTTAGCGATGTATATTATAGTAATATTTTTTTTCTTAGTGATTATAGTTTATTCATTAAAAAACAGATACAAATACAGTTAGAAAAAGGTTTACAAGGGAAAGATTATATAATAAATTGAAATTTCAGGAGCAACATGGTAAGAGGGGAAGGATACATGTGAAAAGGGAATGGAAAGGGAAACAGTGTGTGGTTCAGGCCAGTCCAAGATGCATGTCTTTGTTGAGAAAGCACCACATGGGTCCAAACATTTGAATTATTGATTCCTGTGACAGAGGCAGAGAGCATGGGAGTTGGAGGATTGCACAAGTGTCTGTGAGGAGTGGAGGTGGGGCCAGTTTGGTATTTCTCATTTTGAGAGAGTGAATTAGGTCCAATAGCTTTTGATTCACTGAGTGCATTTTCTGGTCAAAAATAATGGCACATCGGAGCAACCAGAGTGCATAGATGAAAAAACCCGATAGTCTAATAGTTGCAAAGACCCCTGATTCTATGGATTCTTGGAGGTTGAAGATGGTATTCCTGTGTGAGAAAAGTCAGGAGTTGATGACATGTCTCACCCAAGTAGAAAGGAACATTTAAATAGGAAGTGCTGGAGGGTTTCATTGTCAGTTTTACAGAGTTGGCATAAGGAAGAGATCTTGGTGAAAACCCTATGGTTGACCAAAAATTGATTTGTGGGAAGGGAGTGAAGATTGATTTTGAGGAGGAAATCGTGGAATTTTGTTTCAAGAGACCACATTTTGAATTTTCAGATTAATTGAGCATTGACAAGTTTGAGAAATGTAGGGGACATAATCGAGAAGACTGTGGTTTTATGGAAAAAAATTAATCTTCACACATTATGTTTAAAAGCAACTGATTTACCAGTAGCCATATCTTAATCTGAACAAAAAATTACAAAATAATGTTTACTTATTTTTTGATTATATGTCCAGTCTCCAAAGTGATTTTAAAATTTTATAAATAATAAAAGCAAAAAATTATAAGCTAGGAAATAAGAACAAAAGTAATTATTTTACCAATAATATCAGAATAAACTTATCTTTTTTTTATGCTTGTATCAAATTAATTTATAAATGAAAATTTAATTGTTGTGAAACACTAATATGTTTAATTTTATTAATACTAATATTATATATATTAATAAAAATTGCTTTTCTTTGCAACAAACTCTCACTTCTATTCACATCTTTAATTTCTAGCAATGCCTATATATATATAAATTTCCAATAAAATAAAAATGAGCAATTGTAAAAAAAAAAAAAAAAAAACCACATACATGTCTACAAAGCTTTATATTAAAATTGAGAATGTGTTTCAAAGTTTCAAAAAAAAGGTCAAAAGATGTCAAGTTCCAATCACAAATGACATTCCAAGTATACGTAAGCAAAAGATCCACAACAAATATAATGTAACAAAATTTTTTATACATTACTGCAAAATTACATCAATGTTATCAACAATATAAATACAATCTATAAAAGTAATCTATCGACCATCTTTATTAACTCTTTATAAAGTTTATAAATCAAGAAATCAAAGAAATGTTATTTATAAACATATTTAAAAAAAAAAAAACGATGAAAAAAAAAATAAAAGAAATTACCTGATAATATATCATCTAATCAAAATGCTCAAGATTTTAAAAGCAAAAACTTTGATAATTTTCCGCTTTAGTATGCATGCATCATAGAAATAGAAATCTATACGTTTATTTTTTAAAAAGTCTTAATCATTGAAAAATTAATCTAAGTATTTATACAATAAGATTTTAAAAATTATGCGTTTATAAAGATAATTTCGATAACATTTTATGCAAGAATGAATTTATTTTTCAGTTTATATTAGATAATAAAATCTAATTTTTTTAAGAAATATTAGATCTTAATAAATTATTGACAAATGAAAATTAAAAAAAGGAGATAATATTTAGCTCTATGATTTTATTCCTTTAAGAATATTTTTTATTCAAGAATGCATTTAATTGTTAATTGTAGAAAACAAAGGAAAAAATATATTGAAAATCTTGAATAAAAATATTGACTTAAATATTTTTCAAAGAAATGATTATCCGATCAGCTATTGATTATCGATTTACTTAAGGAACAAAAGAAGTTAGATGCAAACTCTGATTTGTTTCACACACACACACACACACATATATATATATATAAGAATAAAATGCTAAAATATTTTTTCTGAAGAGAAGCAAATAATACAAATACAGATCTCTTTCATTTTCTCTCTATTTATACACAGCATCATTTTGTCATTATTGTGGTAGAGCGAAGCTCTACCACACATCATGTATGATCTAGGTATTGTAAACAATCTTTTGGAGTTTAAATTTTCAATTCTCCATCTGTTGAATTCTTTTTAAGACATGTGCATGTCTTAGCTTTATAACCTTTTCAATGATGTCATTGATATCTATTTATTTTCTTATTTACATATTAACTTTCAGTAGCTCCTTGTTACTTCCAATGTATATCTCTCTATGCTTTTTGGTATAATCTGAGGCTTTGTATAATGTTTTCAGTAAATATATAGATATATTTTCTTTTAATACTAATAATTCTAATAACACAGCAAATAAGCATATAATAAATATTTAGCACTGAGTATATATATATAAAGCATATTTTGCGGGTTCATCCTAATTAAAAACTTTAAATATTAATATACTGACGTTTCGACTTGGTCAGTCGAAACGTTAGTAGATGACTTGTGTAACCAAGTTGAAATGTCAGTATATTAATATTAAAAGTTTTTAACATGGATGAATCCGCAAAATATGTTTTTTATATATTTAACCCATGCAAATCTTTGTTTTAATATATATATATATATATGAAAAACAAAAAACACAAGTTAAAAACTTGCATACGCTTGTATTTATGACTACAGATGGCGTTATACCAAAAACACCTTCAAGCGTTTGTTTACATAAATGTCAGAGCGTATTTCACTATCTCTAACTTAATTTCCACCTTCATATCATGATTTCAAGCTATTTGCTATCGTCAGTGAAGGACAGGATTAAGAAACTAGATCTAAAACACAAACTCTGAGCGTTTAAGAAACAGTTTCTATTCAGCTTGCGAGCGTGAATCTTTTAGACACGTAATGTCTTCAAACTCAGCATCGCATGCCAGATAGCTACATGGGTCTGATATCAGTTCAGCATCACCACATAGTAGAAGTCTCTGCAATATATATCATTGCAAGAAAAGACCTCAAAGGTACATTTATGAAAAACAAAAAACACAAGTTAAAAATTTGCATACGCTTGTATTTATGACTACAGATGGCATTATACCAAAAACACCTTCAAGCGTTTGTTTACATAAATGTCAGAGCATATTTCACTATCTCTAACTTAATTTCCACCTTCATATCATGATTTCAAGCTATTTGCTATCGTCAGTGAAGGACAGGATTAAGAAACTAGATCTAAAACACAAACTCTGAGCATTTAAGAAACAGTTTCTATTCAGCTTGCGAGCGTGAATCTTTTAGACATGTAATGTCTTCAAACTCAGCATCGCATGCCAGATAGCTACATGGGTCTGATATCAGTTCAGCATCACCACATAGTAGAAGTCTCTGCAATATATATCATTGCAAGAAAAGACCTCAAAGGTACATTTATGAAAAACAAAAAACACAAGTTAAAAACTTGCATACGCTTGTATTTATGACTACAGATGGCGTTATACCAAAAACACCTTCAAGCATTTGTTTACATAAACGTCAGAGCGTATTTCACTATCTCTAACTTAATTTCCACCTTCATATCATGATTTCAAGCTATTTGCTATCGTCAGTGAAGGACAGGATTAAGAAACTAGATCTAAAACACAAACTCTGAGCGTTTAAGAAACAGTTTCTATTCAGCTTGCGAGCGTGAATCTTTTAGACATGTAATGTCTTCAAACTCAGCATCGCATGCCAGATAGCTACATGGGTCTGATATCAGTTCAGCATCACCACATAGTAGAAGTCTCTGCAATATATATCATTGCAAGAAAAGACCTCAAAGGTACATTTATGAAAAACAAAAAACACAAGTTAAAAACTTGCATACGCTTGTATTTATGACTACAGATGGCGTTATACCAAAAACACCTTCAAGCGTTTGTTTACATAAACGTCAGAGCGTATTTCACTATCTCTAACTTAATTTCCACCTTCATATCATGATTTCAAGCTATTTGCTATCGTCAGTGAAGGACAGGATTAAGAAACTAGATCTAAAACACAAACTCTGAGCGTTTAAGAAACAGTTTCTATTCAGCTTGCGAGCGTGAATCTTTTAGACACGTAATGTCTTCAAACTGTTTCTTAAACGCTCAGAGTTTGTGTTTTAGATCTAGTTTCTTAATCCTGTCCTTCACTGACGATAGCAAATAGCTTGAAATCATGATATGAAGGTGGAAATTAAGTTAGAGATAGTGAAATACGCTCTGACATTTATGTAAACAAACGCTTGAAGGTGTTTTTGGTATAACGCCATCTGTAGTCATAAATACAAGCATATGCAAGTTTTTAACTTGTGTTTTTTGTTTTTCATAAATGTACCTTTGAGGTCTTTTCTTGCAATGATATATATTGCAGAGACTTCTACTATGTGGTGATGCTGAACTGATATCAGACCCATGTAGCTATCTGGCATGCGATGCTGAGTTTGAAGACATTACATGTCTAAAAGATTCACGCTCGCAAGCTGAATAGAAACTGGTTCTTAAACGCTCAGAGTTTGTGTTTTAGATCTAGTTTCTTAATCCTGTCCTTCACTGACGATAGCAAATAGCTTGAAATCATGATATGAAGGTGGAAATTAAGTTAGAGATAGTGAAATACGCTCTGACGTTTGTGTAAACAAACACTTGAAGGTGTTTTTGGTATAACACCATCTGCAGTCATATATATGAAGAAGCTAACTCCAAATGCATAACCATTATAATAATTTGCAAGTCAAACTTATTGGGGTTATTTTAATAAATATGTAAAAACATCATTTTTTCATATCAGTGCTAATTTATAAGTAAAACAAAAATAGTCCATTTTTGTCTAAGTACCCATTGTTATATGGATAATACATCAATCATTGATATTTGAAGAGATGGAACTTTTTTATTAGCGATTTTTATAATGTATTGATAAAACCAGTTTACACTTTAAAACAACATTTAAACTTTTATTGAAAATGACCACATCAGGATGGTGTTAAATGTAAGCCAATCGGAAAATGTCAATTTTTGAGCTACGGTAGTGTTTTTACACTTATTTTAAATCTAAAAATGTACCATAAGATGCTGCCCTCTCTACATTTATTTTAGAAGTAAAAAAATCAATAATATTGATGTAAGAAGCTATAACAAAAAGAGAAAGCAGGCTTTCCTAGATGCTGATTGGTTGGTTTGCATTTCTGACACTAGAAGAGCATCTGTCAATAATTTTCACCACTCCAACTTCTGTTTTGACTTTGAAAATGAAAATGAATGACTTAGAATGTTTTTTTTATTATTTTTCATACATATTCTGAATTATTTTTATAAAATATGCTGAAAATATAATTATTTTAAAAAAATAATAGGATATCAGTAAAAAATTGTATAATTTTACATAAATGTAAATTGAAAATGAGGCCTGCACTAACAACAATTTTGACACCTGTCAACAATTGTCATTGCCCCAAGCTCATTATTTCATTTTCAAACAAAAATGAATAACTTAGAGTATTTTGCTGGCATTTGTTTACATATTGTAATGTATTTTGGTAAAAATATGCTGAAAATGTAATTATTTTAGTAAAATAGTAAGAATTTAGTAAAAAATTATTTACTTTTACACTAATGTAAATTGAAAAAGAAATCAATGATATCAACACCACTTTTTAATTCATTACAAACTTTCTTTTTATGTCTTCTGCTATTGAATATTTTTGTAATTATAAATAGAAACTTATTTTTGAAAAAACTTTTGTTCACTTTCATAATCTGACAAATTATTAATATACATTTTACAAATGAAACTAAAATAAATATATTATTAAAAGATGAATATATGTTTATGGCTGAGTTTGTTAATTGACCACTCAAAAGTTATAAAACTTTAATTCACTCGGCCAATGAAAATAAAATAAAAAATTTTCAATGAAAATATTAAAATGTATATTCTAATAATTTTAATATGAAATATAAATAATTAACGATTTTACATGTATGGTATTAAAAACATTTATTATTTATGGAGAATCTAGCCCTTAATATACATATCATAGTAAGACTTAATAGAGTTGTTTTAATACACTTGCAAAGATCCTTATGTTTTTATATAAAAATGATTCACTTTTGTCTAAATATTACATTGTTATATGAATAACAATTTGAACATCATTAATTGAGTTAATAGTATGATATTTCTAGTAAAAGTACTCCATTCAAATTTATTTCTATGATTAACTAGTTATCTGTCTATGATAAAGGTTGTTGTTTTTTTAATTCTTTATTATCAATATTTATTTTCTTTTTATGTAAATACCACTAAATATTATTTTAGATTTTTTAACATTTATCTTCATTTTTTATTTTTTTGTTTTCATTTGATATCTTTTGTAACAGTTGCAGCAGCTCTTTTAATCATTAAAAGATTAAAATCTTTATTTACTTTAATTCCCATAATTTCTTACTTTTATTGATAAAATACTTGTTGCATAACTTATTTACAAATTTGAAGATATGAAATTTCATGATTCAATATTTTTGTGACTATTAATCTTTTTAGTTGTCATTATTTTTGTACTATTTTGCTGATTTTCAAAATTTGATTGTATTCTGGATTTACATTTTGTTTTAAATATTCCAAAATTCAATTACTGATAAAATGATTTAAAAAATAACTCCAAAGCATAATAGCATTTCATACTTAAATTTGTGTGTGTGTGTTTTCTGTTGGTTTGAATTCATAATTCTTCTTAAATAAATAATTAATGACATTAATAAAAATAATGTATAAATTTGATCATCTATAATTTCTGTCTTCTTTTCCATCTTTCTTAAGTAGTCTTCTAATTATCTTGTGCATCATTATCATTTAAAACAATTTGATATAAAGCTTTTCCAATTTTTAAAATGCTTTTATTGAAGTTAAAAAATCTGTTTATTTGTTAACTTGCTAGAGAGTAATATAGAATTTTTTTTTTCATATGTCATAGCATCGGCCAGGAGGTAAACCCACAAACATCAGCAAGCAACTACTTGCTTGCAAAGCAGCTATGATGAACTCTTGGCTAACAGCGCTTGACTGATACAGAAATTTTTTGGCTTTCAATTAAATAACATTTTTTAAACATATATTATTATGTAAACATACTAAATATGATATATACATAAGAGGTGAATGTTTCATCTTATAGCAAAAATGTCTAGTGTATATATATATATATATATATATATAATAAATAAAGTTTGATATCTGTATTCGTTTCACAATATATGTAATATACAAATCAATATATATATATATCAAAATACAGTACAATTTATATAAATTATATTCTTTTAGAAGTACTTTCGACTATACACTTTGTAGTCTTTATCAACTATATAACGTTGAATAATCAAAACGAGACAACCCTTAACAATACCCATAGTTCAATTCAGATTTCCCACAATTCTGTTATCTTAACATTTGATGACTGGCGATTCATTAACATTTGATGATTTCTTGAAATCAACATAGCCTCTTTTATTTTACGTTTATTATGACAACGTTCAATTTGAATAATTTTCATATTTTTATAATCAAATTTAAATCCATATTGACAAGATTTATTATGATCAAATATAACAGATGATGAAGGTTTATTTACATCTGTTCCATATTGATTCTCTTTTTGAATTCTATTATATAAAAGCATATGTTCTTTTATTCTCTTCTCAAATGTACACTTAGATTCACCAATGTATTGTACGCCGCATCCACATATCAATCTATATATAATAGAATTTTGATTAAACTTTGAATTTTGAATTTTAGAATTATTAAGCAATCTATTTATGTTATTTGTAGAGAAAAAAGCAATATGACACAAACCATTATAAATTTTCCTAATAAACTTGACCTGCTCATCTGATATAAATGGCATTGAAATCCATTTCATTTTGATATTTTTATTTTTAATTTTATTATAGTGTTGATTTCTTTTAAATCCTTTAATAATATTAGCAATTGCATTTTTATAATAACCAATTTTCAACAAGTCATTAACAAATAAATGTACATTTTTAATTTTATCACTAGAATATTTGCATAATTTTTCATTTCGAAATAAGAATGATTTCAATCCAGACAGCTTATGACACATAGGTACATGTGATTCATATGGAATAAAACCTCTAGTTTCAATTGGTTTAATTAACATAAGATAATCCAAACTGTAATCATTAAGAGTAACTTGAATATCCAAGAATTTTATGGAATTGTATTTCTCTTTAGTTATAACCCATTTTATATCCTTAATCTCATTTAATTCATTAAATAAATTGACTATTAATTCTTGTTTTCCACAAATAAAAACATCATCCACATATCTATGATATACTTTAATTTCTTGATATTTCAATTGTTTTAAAATTTTACTTTCATATGTTGATATAACAAAATTACAAATTTGAGCAACAGCAGGAAGACCCATTGGCCAACCAAAATTCATTTTATAATATTCATTATTAAAATTAACATAAATATTTTTATCAATAAACTGCAATACTTTTATAATAAAATTTATAATATCAGACTTTACATTTTTTGAAACAAGAGCATTATAAATAATATTAATTGACTCTATTCTATCTATTGATCCATACATTTCATTTATATCAAAAGTACAAATTGTGTCATGTAAATCTATATTTATATTCTTAATTTTATCTACAAAATCAAACGATGATGAAATAGTATATTCTCCAAAACCTAAAATATCTTGAAGTAATAATTCAATATATCTACATGTTTGATAATAATATGCACCACCAAAATCAACCATCAATCTCAATGGATAATTTTCTTTATGTAGCTTTATATTCGAAAATATCCTAGGGCAAATAGCAGATGATGGATATAAGTTATAATATGTATGACTATCAATAGCTTTATTCTTAGCTTTTTTTAAAATTTCATTTATAAATTTCATGCGAGATGTATCAATATTTATTATTTCACTATTTTGAAATTTAAGCTTTTTCATTTGATCCATAACTTTTTCATTATATTTCGCTCTTGTAAACAAACACATACGAAGGCCCTTGTCCTCCTTTAAACACACTAAGTCATTATTTAATAGGAAACTTTTAAATTTATTAATTTGACTTAACCATTTATCATTCCTATTATATTTAAAGTTTTTATTTTTAACTTCTTTAACAATGTTATTACAAATATTCGCATCACACTTAATCACACTAAATGAATGTTCTATTGCAGAATTCAATTCAAGATTACAATCTTTCCATCCACCACCAACATATTTCGATCCGAAATTTAAAATATATTTTTGACTGAAATCCAAATTTATACCAGACAAGTTCACATAATTTTGATCATTCATTTTATCCGGAAAATTTTTATGAAACAAATGTTCAATTTTCTTGTTAAATTTATCAACATTTTTTAAATAAAATTTATCAAAAAATTTTTGACAAAAACACTTATAGTTAAACCAATCATCACAATTTTTCATCAAAATAAAATGATTTAAAGCCGTTAAATATTTCCGTTGACGAAATAGCAAACATTTGCATTGCTTAATTATATTCTTTAAAATAATTTCCTTTATATCGTTAGTAATTTTATCTGATAATTTGCAAGATTTGTTTATTTTTACTAAACAGCAATTCGGGAAAACTTCTAAATCACGACAGGCATTTAAAAAGTTTAATCTACATTTTAACATAATAATCTTTAACGTTACCTTCCGCCATTCTTTTAAAATCCACGTTTTACTTAGAATCTTTAAATCCATTATATATGTAATAAATAAAGTTTGATATCTGTATTCGTTTCACAATATATGTAATATACAAATCAATATATATATCAAAATACAGTACAATTTATATAAATTATATTCTTTTAGAAGTACTTTCGACTATACACTTTGTAGTCTTTATCAACTATATAACGTTGAATAATCAAAACGAGACAACCCTTAACAATACCCATAGTTCAATTCAGATTTCCCACAATTCTGTTATCTTAACATTTGATGACTGGCGATTCATTAACATTTGACGATTTCTTGAAATCAACATAGCCTCTTTTATTTTACGTTTATTATGACAACGTTCAATTTGAATAATTTTCATATTTTTATAATCAAATTTAAATCCATATTGACAAGATTTATTATGATCAAATATAACAGATGATGAAGGTTTATTTACATCTGTTCCATATTGATTCTCTTTTTGAATTCTATTATATAAAAGCATATGTTCTTTTATTCTCTTCTCAAATGTACACTTAGATTCACCAATGTATTGTACGCCGCATCCACATATCAATCTATATATAATAGAATTTTGATTAAACTTTGAATTTTGAATTTTAGAATTATTAAGCAATCTATTTATGTTATTTGTAGAGAAAAAGGCAATATGACACAAACCATTATACATTTTCCTAATAAGCTTGACCTGCTCATCTGATATAAATGGCATTGAAATCCATTTTATTTTATATTTTTATTTTTAATGTTATTATAGTGTATTATAATGCAAATGTTTGCTATTTCATCAACGGAAATATTTAACGGCTTTAAATCATTTTATTTTGATGAAAAATTGTGATGATTGGTTTAACTATAATTGTTTTTGTCAAAAATTTTTTGATAAATTTTATTTAAAAAATGTTGATAAATTTAACAAGAAAATTGAACATTTGTTTCATAAAAATTTTCCGGATAAAATCAATGATCAAAATTATGTGAACTTGTCTGCTATAAATTTGGATTTCAGTCAAAAATATATTTTAAATTTCGGATCGAAATATGTTGGTGGTGGATGGAAAGATTGTAATCTTGAATTGAATTCTGCAATAGAACATTCATTTAGTGTGATTAAGTGTGATGCGAATATTTGTAATAACATTGTTAAAGAAGTTAAAAATAAAAACTTTAAATATAATAGGAATGATAAATGGTTAAGTCAAATTAATAAATTTAAAAGTTTCCTATTAAATAATGACTTAGTGTGTTTAAAGGAGGACAAGGGCCTTCGTATGTGTTTGTTTACAAGAGCGAAATATAATGAAAAAGTTATGGATCAAATGAAAAAGCTTAAATTTCAAAATAGTGAAATAATAAATATTGATACATCTCGCATGAAATTTATAAATGAAATTTTAAAAAAAGCTAAGAATAAAGCTATTGATAGTCATACATATTATAACTTATATCCATCATCTGCTATTTGCCCTAGGATATTTTCGAATATAAAGCTACATAAAGAAAATTATCCATTGAGATTGATGGTTGATTTTGGTGGTGCATATTATTATCAAACATGTAGATATATTGAATTATTACTTCAAGATATTTTAGGTTTTGGAGAATATACTATTTCATCATCGTTTGATTTTGTAGATAAAATTAAGAATATAAATATAGATTTACATGACACAATTTGTACTTTTGATATAAATGAAATGTATGGATCAATAGATAGAATAGAGTCAATTAATATTATTTATAATGCTCTTGTTTCAAAAAATGTAAAGTCTGATATTATAAATTTTATTATAAAAGTATTGCAGTTTATTGATAAAAATATTTATGTTAATTTTAATAATGAATATTATAAAATGAATTTTGGTTGGCCAATGGGTCTTCCTGCTGTTGCTCAAATTTGTAATTTTGTTATATCAACATATGAAAGTAAAATTTTAAAACAATTGAAATATCAAGAAATTAAAGTATATCATAGATATGTGGATGATGTTTTTATTTGTGGAAAACAAGAATTAATAGTCAATTTATTTAATGAATTAAATGAGATTAAGGATATAAAATGGGTTATAACTAAAGAGAAATACAATTCCATAAAATTCTTGGATATTCAAGTTACTCTTAATGATTACAGTTTGGATTATCTTATGTTAATTAAACCAATTGAAACTAGAGGTTTTATTCCATATGAATCACATGTACCTATGTGTCATAAGCTGTCTGGATTGAAATCATTCTTATTTCGAAATGAAAAATTATGCAAATATTCTAGTGATAAAATTAAAAATGTACATTTATTTGTTAATGACTTGTTGAAAATTGGTTATTATAAAAATGCAATTGCTAATATTATTAAAGGATTTAAAAGAAATCAACACTATAATAAAATTAAAAATAAAAATATCAAAATGAAATGGATTTCAATGCCATTTATATCAGATGAGCAGGTCAAGTTTATTAGGAAAATTTATAATGGTTTGTGTCATATTGCTTTTTTCTCTACAAATAACATAAATAGATTGCTTAATAATTCTAAAATTCAAAATTCAAAGTTTAATCAAAATTCTATTATATATAGATTGATATGTGGATGTGGCGTACAATACATTGGTGAATCTAAGTGTACATTTGAGAAGAGAATAAAAGAACATATGCTTTTATATAATAGAATTCAAAAAGAGAATCAATATGGAACAGATGTAAATAAACCTTCATCATCTGTTATATTTGATCATAATAAATCTTGTCAATATGGATTTAAATTTGATTATAAAAATATGAAAATTATTCAAATTGAACGTTGTCATAATAAACGTAAAATAAAAGAGGCTATGTTGATTTCAAGAAATCGTCAAATGTTAATGAATCGCCAGTCATCAAATGTTAAGATAACAGAATTGTGGGAAATCTGAATTGAACTATGGGTATTGTTAAGGGTTGTCTCATTTTGATTATTCAACGTTATATAGTTGATAAAGACTACAAAGTGTATAGTCGAAAGTACTTCTAAAAGAATATAATTTATATAAATTGTACTGTATTTTGATATATATATTGATTTGTATATTATATATATTATATATATATATATATATAAATAATATATTACATATATATATATATATATATATATATATAACCAAAACTGTCTAACACTATACTAGCAAAAATAAAAATGCAAAACCATAAAACAATACAATACTAGATTAAATTTTAAAATTTTTACCAAAATCCTTACACAACCATGGTTTCATCTACTACAAATAGACCTTCTCAAGTGAAAATCAATCTAAATCGGAAGATACATATATAAATATATATATATTTATATATATATATATATATATATATATATATATATATATATATATACAAACAAACCTTCCCATAATTCACTACAAATTCCACCTTCCCTTAATATCAAAAGAAGTCTTCATAAGATTGATAGCCTCAGAATCAAGGAGTTTTATCATCAAAGTCTCCTTTATTCTTCTTTTTAACTCATTCTTTTCATAAAAAATAACTGAAGCATTGTTAAACAATATTCTATGACCTGTATTCAATTCATGAATATATAAAGCTGAGTTAAGATACCTATGTTTAACCCTACTTATATGAACCTTAACCCTTTCATTAAGGCTAAATTTACTCTGACCTACATAAAATTTACCACAACTACATGGAATTTTATAAACAATACCAGGAATAGACCTACTATCAATAGACTGCTTTGAACCATTAAGTAATGAATTCAAATCAGAACCTTTCCTCCATGCAACCTTCATTCCACCTAACAAATGACTATTCCTATAAACCAAATTATAAATTGATGCTTTAAATCATAAAGACATATAACCATCATCCTTACCAACAAAATTCTTAACATCCAAAAAATGACTATTAACATTATTATAAAACCTAAAAATTTGAGAAATATGATTAGGCCTGATAGTTATCAGCCTTTTATACATAAAAAAATGTCTTTGTTGAATTTTTGTTGTTGGAATAGAAGGCTTAATAATTTTAATAATGATGCTGATATTCAAAGAAGTCAATTTGCTGCTGAATATGTAGAATTGGGTTATAATCATGATTTTATTAAAAAAGTGGTATTTAATAATAATGTTTATAGTCGTGATTTGGATGTTAAGAATTTTGTTGGTAAGGATGATGATTATATGTCTTTACCATTTAAAGCATCAATTTATAATTTGGTTTATAGGAATAGTCATTTGTTAGGTGGAATAAAGGTTGCATGGAGGAAAGGTTCTGATTTGAATTCATTACTTAATGGTTCAAAGCAGTCTATTGATAGTAGGTCTATTCCTGGTATTGTTTATAAAATTCCATGTAGTTGTGGTAAATTTTATGTAGGTCAGAGTAAATTTAGCCTTAATGAAAGGGTTAAGGTTCATATAAGTAGGGTTAAACATAGGTATCTTAACTCAGCTTTATATATTCATGAATTGAATACAGGTCATAGAATATTGTTTAGCAATGCTTTAGTTATTTTTTATGAAAAGAATGAGTTAAAAAGAAGAATAAAGGAGACTTTGATGATAAAACTCCTTGATTCTGAGGCTATCAATCTTATGAAGACTTCTTTTGATATTAAGGGAAGGTGGAATTTGTAGTAAATTATGGGAAGGTTTGTTTGTATATATATATATATATATATATATATATATATATATATATATATATATATATATATATATATATATATATATATATATGTTTTCCTTTAGATTGATTTTCACTTGAGAAGGTCTATTTGTAGTAGATGAAACCATGGTTGTGTAAGGATTTTGGTAAAAATTTTAAAATTTAATCTAGTATTGTATTGTTTTATGGTTTTGCATATATATATATATATATATATATATATATATATATATATATATATATATATATATATATATATATATATATATATATATATATATATATATATATATATATAATATATTACCATTACAGTTTTGTCAGTAGCTAAATTTGTAGTAATGGGCATGAAAGGAAATGTGGAACAAAAATCATCATCACATTATTTATATAGGAAAGGAAGCTGTATGGCATCCAAGTTTAAACCCTACAAGATCAAGTTCTAAAAGCCTAATACAGAAAGAGTGTGGGAGAAACAGTTATGTTCTTTGTTTGTTTGTGTGGTGATATAACTCAAAAGAGTAGTATACACCTCCTTATTCAATAGTTATTTTTTATAGGGTTATAACACATACATAGGCAGTGTGTGTAAGTTATTTAGTTTGTCATTTTCATCTGTCAAATAATAACTTTCTTTAAAATTAGTCTTCACTTTACGCTAGATTCTACTATTGTATTCTCTATTGCTATTTTTTTATATAGTTGTAATTTGGGTTTAAAAGTTGTAAGAATTTAGTTTTAAATATTAAAACTATAAATTTCTAAAAAAGCATTCACATTATTTTAATCAGCCAAATGATTTGAATAACAGTGTGTGCTTGGATATATTGCATACATAAATCTACATTTATTACATATTGAAAAGAAAAAAAAAGTAGTGTTAAAATTGTTAAATTATTTTTTTAACTCAACAATTTTGTGTTATAATGATTGTTTGTCATGTTGAGGCTCAGACACTTATGATGGTGATGTGAAGAAAAAGGATTAACACAATTTTTCCTTCAAAACAGGATTCATCTGAAAATCATGATAGTGTGAAGTTTCACATGTTTCTGAAGAAAGTTACACTGGGAATCTAATTGACTGAGTTAGCTGAAAAATAAACTATAAAAAGAGTCTGAAAAATCAGTAAAGAGGATATTTTTTTAATATTGAAACTAGAAAAAGACAAGGAGTTTAATTCTGCCAGATATCAATTTAAAATCATTTTTTTTAATATAAAGTTTTTTTTTTGAAGATTGAAAACAGAATGGCAGGTTAAAATCTATAGATTTCATCTGGGGCAAATCCCTAACCCATAACAGAGCCAGCACATCATATAAAGAAGAAAAAAGAAAAAATGTCTTGTCTGAAATTAAAAATATTCTACACCTTATGACTGATTGAGAGAAATAAGATGTTTTAAATAAAAGAAAACATTCACCTGCATTTGAAGGCTGAAGGAAAATCATTAATTTATACTCCATTTATTAGAAGAATTATGCTTAACCAAAGGGGAAGAAACAGTTCAAGTGCCCAAATGATTCCCACTGAAGCAAATAACCTCATCATCACCAGTAAATTATTGTAAGCCTCAGGAAAAGAAACTGTTCCAGTGAACTTGGGAAATTGATTGCTGCAAAAGTATGGACATTTAACAAGCTAAGTTTGAACTCTTGGAAGCCTACACAAAATGAAAAGGGACTGGTAATAAGAATTTTCATTATATATTTTCTTTTATGATATTAGAAACTATTGGTAAAAAAATTTGAGCAGTAAAGTTTTATATTTTTTCTCAGAACTTTAAAACAACCAAAATTGATTGAAAACAAAATTTTCTTCAATAATTAATAGCTATAACCTTGAGTAATAATTTTGTGTATGCTAAAACTATTATACCCCACTTATTAATGAAGTTTATTTTCCAAAGGGTATTATTGTATATTAATCTAAAATTATGAAATGTTGTTAATATGTAAAAAAATTTTTTTTGGATTATTATTTTGTTTTTAAATAACATTTTGTTTATTATGGGCATAAGCACACACATATATGTTGTATAATCATACTTGTCGCATGTATATAATTGCATGTGAATGTGAAAATAATAGACATATATAGCATTAAAATATTAGGTTATTTTTGTTTTGAGTTAAGGAATAGCGAGCTTAGTAATAGTTAGCGGGAAGGGGGAGAAGCAATTTAAAAACTTTTTTCTGGAAATCTTTTGATTCCACTAACATTTTTCTCATTAATCACTCTACTTTATATGTTAAGTTTGAATGTATAAAAATCTAAAGTATGTGTGCATAAAGAGTGTATATATATTTTTTGAAATATTTTTCTGGTGGAGAGAAAATTTTAGCAAATCTGTTATCCAATTTGATATACATTATATCATTGACGGGAAAGGGGGAAGAACTTAAAATTAATATTAGGAGTCGAAAATAGTCAATTATTGTTATTATTGTTATTATTCATATAAATTTTTAGTTTTATCTTTAAATTGTCTGTATATGTTAGTAATGCATTAATAAATGTTAACTTGTTTTATTAAATGAGGTGTATATTTTCATTAAGATATTCTCTATTAGTTGTAATCATTCATCATCAATGGTGAATATTAATTATTTAAGATCTAATTAGATATACTAAGATTAAACAATAGGTATAAATTTCTTTAAAAATTAAGTTTTATGATTAGGCTTGGTTCTAAAGCTGTAGTTGAAACCATTATCATTATCATCATAGTGTTTTAATTAATGAGCTAGATAAATGTTTGAAGGCCATAAATAAATGTGATTTCATGGTATTTAGTTGACATTCATAAATCATTATAATAACCACCATTCCATCATCTACATTATGCAAGGATGAGTGAATTGCCATCCTAAATTAATAGTATAATATGAGCTAGTAAAACTTATAAAGATATTGAAATGCATTTATTATGTTGAGATCTAGGAGATTATTTTTGTCTGATGAATTTTATATACACCACTTTAGTTTAAGGATGTTTTATATTTACTTAAATGGTAATGCATACAGTGATATGGGTCTAAAAGCAAAATCCTACATTTTTGTTAGAAATAGAATACCAAAAAGGGGTTCAAACCTGTTACATGTGAAAAGGTTATAAGATATAACTTTATCTAGGTTCAGATAGCCTAGTGACATCATGCTAGACCATATTTGCTTGTTATTCCCTTAAATATGCACTTGATACCAAACCTAGAGATGAAAGTGGATAAAAATTTACTGTTAGATTTAGTAAGAAGATATTTGATTAAGTTACCAGTGTACTCACCCACTTGATGTTATTTACTGAGTTTATAATAGTTTGTTCTTAATAATTTGCTTATAGTTTCTACTTGTTTATTGATGAGACAATGGCTACCTAACTAGGGATTGAAATAGGCCAGATACCAGATAACTAAAATGACCAGTCTCCAAACATTATTGTTTCTGATTATTGATATTATATTTTTAAAAAAATCTTAAGTAGAAATGTGTGAATTAAGCTACCAATATTTTGATTGATAATTAATATTTTGATCATTAATAAATTTTGATGACTATTATAGTTACCACTTATTAATCTCCTTAATATGTTCCTACTCATCAATTTGATAAGCATTTTGATATTATTTGGCTGCAATGCCAATCTGTCATTAATATTTGGTTACTGTGCCATTCCCTCATTAATAATTTTACTTACAATGGTTTTAAGGACTACTCATCTTTCAGTATAATTTTATTAAGTTACAAGGTTAATAAATGTTAATAGCCATAATATTTTGATTCATAGTTTGTCTCAGGTGGTAATATTTTAGAAAACTATCTATCTATAAAAGCTTTTCCACCTCTTTTATTGAGTTACTATATATATATATATATATATATATATATAGTATATATATATATATATATATATATATATATATATAGTGATCATATATATATATATATATATATATGATCACTAGATAGAGCTTTACCAATAGCTCCAAAGAAACTTGGTTTACATAAGTGCTGAATGAGATAGAATTCAAAATCTATATTGTGTATTCCCACCTCCAGACCAGCTGGTTTTGAGCTTATTGGCTCATGCCAGTAAAGGGCTGGAAGACTAGAAAATATATCTAAATACCAACTCTAAAGTCAACACTTATCAAGCACATTTCTATCAGTTTGAAAGCATGAATTTATCAAACACATAAAGTCTTCAAATCCAGCTTAACAAACTAGATAGCTATATGGGTCTGAATTCAGTTCAATTTCACCATATAGTAAAAAGCCTCTGCAACATATAGCATTGCAAAAACCTTCAAAGGTACACTTATAATAATTAAAACAAGTTATAAAATTCCATAACTTGCCTTTAAGCTTGTATTTTATGATCACCAGATGGAGCTTTACCAATAGCTCCAAACAAGCTTTGTTTACATAAGTGCCAAAAGAAATAGCATTGTACCTTTGAAGTTTTTTGCAATGCTATATATTGCAGAGGCTTTTACTATATGGCGAAATTGAACTGAATTCAGACCCGTATAGCTATCTAGTTTGTTAAGCTGAGTTTAAAGACATTATGTTTCTGACAAATTCATGCTTTCAAACTGATAGAAACGTATTTGATAAGTGCTAACTTTAGAGTTGGTATTTAGATCTAGTTTTTAGTTTCTCAGCCCTTCACTGATGTGATCCAATAAGCTCAAAACTAGCTGGTATGGAGGTGGGAATACACGATAGAGATTTTGAATTCTATCTCTTTCAGTGCTTATGTAAAAAAAGCTTGTTTGGAGCTATTGGAAAAGCTTCATCTAGTGATCATAAAATGCAAGCTTAAAGGCAAGATACAGTATTTATAATTTGTTTTAATTATATATATATTCAATGCTCAGACAATCCCAATATCAATAACAACAGTTTGAAATTGGTGATTGTTATTGATATTGGGATTGCCTAAGTGTTGACTGGTATTTAATGATATATATATATATATAAATGTTGATATGAAGATTTTCACAGGTTGCATACATAAAAGGCATATTTTGCGGGTTCTTCCATATTAAAAAATTTAAATATTGATATACGGACGTTTCAAATTGATCATATCAATATTTCAGTTTTTTAACACAGATGAACCCACAATATATATATATATATATATATATATATATATACAAAAAGCTAATGTGATAATATAATAATGATATCAAAGTCATGTAATTAGTATTTCCTATAATATAGATTTTATTGTTTAAAAATTTAGTTTAACCTATATGTAAAATATCTATTTCTAACCTATTATTAATATAAATAGAATTATATAACTTGCATATTTTTTGCAACATAGAGCATTCTGAATACAAAATTTTGTAATTGTTATTTTTATTTTATCATGATATCATGTGTTTTTGATTACTGCTTTAAATCTAATTTTAATTATATAATTGATGTATATATATTCTCATATAAAATATTTTATAATAATATTAGACCTTTAATTGTCTTTGCTTAACACTTAAAATGGAATACATTTTCTGATTAACATTTATATATTTAATGAAATTATTACATATTTTCTGTACCATGTTAAGCATTGTTACACTGTTTTTATTCCATATTTCTGTCCCAATCTCAACCACAGGCAAAATTATAGCTTTAAATAATAGAAATTTTAATTTCTATGGAGAAGTTTTTATAAATTTTCCAATATTTTTCCCATTGTTTTATAATGATTTTTGTATTTTTTGTACTATGTGTTGTAGGGATTGTTACTATAAAAATGTATTCCATTATTCTTGTGAGATTTTATATATATATATTAATTTATATTCAAAATTGTAGTGTTTCTGATGAATAATACAACGCAACATTTATTTTATGCTATTAATAATACACTAATTTTTCAAAACTATTTAGATCAGGGGAAGTTCCCAATGTTGAGCACATTCCCACAGGGAAGCACTTTGATTTTGAAAAGGAGCAATGTGAGAATGAGTTATTAATCCTCCTGTAATACACTAGCATTCTAACAGATTTCTTTGTTCTCATTTTAAGTTTTGAAATTTCACTTTAACATTATTATTTATCAGTATAAATTTTATTTCATTTGATAGATATTTTTATTTAGAAATTAAATAAAATTTTTATTTTCAGAATTATTTTAAAAATTATATTTTAATCAAAACAAAGTGTTATTCGGTCATCAAATTTCAGGTGAAGTAGATTTAATTTGCAAAATGAATGACATCTTTTTTGTTTGATGTTTGTTTTAAAAATCTATACAAATTATATTTAATATCTAGTAAATCTATCAATTTCTGCTTTAAAAATTTAAAATATTTTTGTAATTTTTATGATATCACTAAATGTAATAATAGAGTGTTTAGTGATGACATTTTTAGACAGTTGTATTTCCCATGACTGTAATCTCTATTGTAACAATTTTCAGAAGAATATATTTTTTTATATTTAAAAATAAAACATTTCTGTAAAAAATAAATATGTAATAATATATAATTTTGTTGAAGTAATCTCTAAAAGTTTGAGATGACCAAATATATAATAGGCACCCATCAATCAGGTCTTTGAAAAACTATTTATTTGATTACCCTGATGTCTTTTAAATATTTTTGAAATTAATATATATCTATATATATATATATATTGTAATGGGAGAAAAATCTTTGCGATTCGCATATACTGACCCCGGGGGCGCCACTAGTCCGAAAATAGGAACTAGACATTTATTTAAGGGTGGACAGGATATGCGAATCAAAAGGCACCGAACTACACTCAGGGAGGAACAAGATATCTTAAATATTATTTAGACAGCTGAGAAATCAAAGCACAAAGACAAACGTCAGCCAAATAAATTTAAACAATTTATTAATTTTATAAGTTAGACAATATAGTAAAGACATCTAGCCATGAATATAAAAGTGACTTATGTTAACATACGTATATTTACCAGAGAGTGCACAAGAGTACGACAAACATGAAGGCATTAAACATTTTGGCAATAAAATTCTCTCACTTAAAATATAAGAAATGGTTAGGATAATATCTTCTTGCTGGCCAGTTGTAAAATTACAAAAACAAACAACAACCCTAGCTTCCTGAATCAGGGATAATAAAACAGTTACTGTCCCACCGGAAATCAACGTAACCAGCGCGGACGTCCGAGCAGTAATATTCTAATTACTGTCGTTAAAATGCCACAGGACTGCTGCGCGTAATACTACATTCAAAGTAAACATGGTTGATCTCACCTACAAGACAGCAACAGATATTTGATTATGATCTTACGTAATCCAGAAAGAAATAGACTATTTTCAGACAACCCGAAGAAATAACTTGACAAATAGCCAGCAAAAAGATTTTGTTGTTTGCACAAACAGCGCAAACGAAACATGTTTAAAGATTCTTTATTGTACAACTAAGGGCAGGTAAATAAATAAAGATTACGAAAACTGCCAATGTGTTTTGTAATAGTTAACGAAATAATCAGGTATATATTAAACATATAAAATACAATCACCTTATGCACCCCCTGATAAACGAAAATTGCAAACAAACTTGGAATCTTAAAACTAAGATTCCAAGACACACTTTAAATACTAGAAAAGAGTACATACAGATAATAAATAATTAAAAAAAACAATTAATACCATTTTAAAACATATTTATCATTAGATTGAGTGGAGATTTAATTAAACGCAATTTATTTACCCTGGCTAGAATAGGAAAAAGTTTAGCTTACGGTAAGACAGAGTCCTAGTGATTTAGTGACGAGTGCGCACTTTTGATAATAGTTCATCTTTCAGGTCCTTTGACAGTGGCAAGGTAGAGGCAGTGTTTATTTTAGAGGTTCATGGCATGACTGAAGAAGAGCTGGTAGTCATGGGTCCGTCCTTTGTTTTAAATTAGCCAGACATTCTAATGATGGCAAAACTCACAGCGGTGGATTTTGACATCTTGCACAGCAACGAAGTTTGTCAATAATTATTTAAGTTTTTAGTAGGAATTAAACGTCCGAACAGCTACTCACAATGGTATCTCTTTGCCTGCCATAATCCAAGTGTGTATCTAATAATGAATCTCTTCTCTCTCCAAAAATTGGCGGGCTATCCTTGCCTCGCTACATTTCCCATGCAAAACTTTCATTAGTGTCCATTCTATATTCCAGGCAGGGCAAATATTAATTTCCCGCTCAATCTAATTTAAGACTTCCAACCAGGGATAATTGAAACAAAAATGACAAATACAAAACTAAATCTCCGCTTTTTAGAATTAACTTTAAAAATAATTACAATAAAAGCAACAGGAATATATAATTAGCAAGCTTGCCTGTTTTTAATCAAATTGATTAAAACAGACGGTGAAAGTAAACTATTTTACAATCAATTTTATAAACATTAAATAATCTATTTTAAAATATAAATGTGTATGTGTTTTAAATAATAATAAAAAAATTGAGCATTAGACATTTAATGAAAATGAAGTTGTTTTCCCTTTTTAATTTTAGTAATAAAACAATTGAATCGGAAATCAATCCGGCTCAACTGCCTCAACACGTGATCAAAAAAAAAAAAAAAAAACATTCCTGCAACTTTTTTTTCTCTTTTTTTTAAACTAAAAACATTTCAAAAACTACCCCTAGGAATTTGGCTGAATGCACTCATGAAAAACCAAAACAATATTTCATTTCTTACATTTATCCATTCTCATAAATCATTAACAATTTTTTTTGTCTGTTTTAAAACAATCCGTCCGATTGCTAAAAGCCGAACCTTTAACTTTTGTCCGGTGGTTCTTTTACTCTTTTTATTAATTTTCTGAAATAAGTTCCTTTCCCTCTCTTATATTTTACCTGCCTAGAATTTATGATTTTGTCTCTTTCCCATTCTGTTTTGCTTTCTAGCGTATATACCTGAATCTTTTTCTTAACGAAACTTCCCAATTCTTCATCTTTTCCTACTTTATTTTTAGTCATATCAACACTAGTAAATGGCAACACTTCATTTCCCACAGACTTTTTACGTGCCTTGAATAAGATTGCTTTATAAATGGCTTTTATTTCTGTTTTAAAATCATATTCCGAAAACTTTTCCTTAGTTTTAAATCCCTGTTCACAACTAACAGTTATTTTACTCAACTCATTTTTAACCTCTTGAGGTAACTTATAACTGTCTCCAAGATTTTCTTTCTCCACCATACTATCTATCTCTCTCCACCCTCTACTTATTTCAAACTTTATTTCCACCCTCTCTGTCCTAGTACTCTCCTGTGCTACTTCAATTTCTATATCTTTTATGACTACTTTTTCTACTTCCTGACTCTCTTTACTCATCTCATTTTTCAAATCCTTTTCCATCTCCACTTCTTTTTGTTGAGTTTCTTCTACTCTTCCTGTCATTTCTCTTCTCATTTCTTTCATTTCTGCTCTCAGCTCCTTTAGTATTGTTTGTTGACTCTGTTTCATTTCTATATTTTGTTTTGTCATATTTTGTTTCATCTCCAATATTAACCTTATCATCATCTGTGTCTCGCTCTCCACTTTTTCTACTATCTGGGGGTATTTAAATGAAACAGGGCTCTCTTCCAAACCTGCCACCCTGTCACCTTCTTCTTTACCTTCCATTTTTACACAAGGCTAACTCGCTATACTAACTTTTTTTTTTAAACAAAAATCTCAAAGCAAATAAAACGCTATTTATTTATATGCAAGAAGACAACAAACTATTTTTACTACTTTTAAATTCGAAAATTTACTCTGAACAATTTTTTTTTCATTTAAACAACAACAAAAAAAAACTCTATTTATTATTTATGTCATATGAAAAAGATGAACTATATATATTTAACTCTTCAAAAAAAATTAACTCCGACAGACTTTTTTTAGAAAATACGCTATTTATTGTTTATTTATTTATGTCATATGAAAAAGATGAAACCCCATTCTACCAAACTGCTCCAACAATACATGCAATAATTAACAAAAATCGAACCTCTACCAACTAGATCTTGCCACTTACACCTGAAATCTTTCTCAACCGTCTAAACAAAATCTCACATGGGTTTGAAAACTCGGAAGCTCCACGTTGACGTGCCAAAAATTACTATATATGTAATGGGAGAAAGATCTTTGAGATTCACATATACTGACCCTGGGGGCGCCACTAGTCCAAAAATAGGAACTAGACATTTATTTTAGGGTGGACAGGATATGCGAATCAAAAGGCACCAAACTACACTCAGGGAGGAACAAGATATCTTAAATATTATTTAGACAGCTGAGAAATCAAAGCACAAAGACAAACGTCAGCCAAATAAATTTAAACAATTTATTAATTTTATAAGTTAGACAATATAGTAAAGACATCTAGCCATGAATATAAAAGTGACTTATGTTAACATACGTATATTTACCAGAGAGTGCACAAGAGTATGACAAACATGAAGGCATTAAACATTTTGGCAATAAAATTCTCTCACTTAAAATATAAGAAATGGTTAGGATAATATCTTCTTGCTGGCCAGTGGTAAAATTACAAAAACAAACAACAACCCTAGCTTCCTGAATCATTGATAATAAAACAGTTACTGTCCATCCGGAAATCAACGTAACCAGCGCGGATGTCCGAGCAGTAATATTCTAATTACTGTTGTTAAAATGCCACAGGACTGCTGCACATAATACTACATTCAAAGTAAACATGGTTGATCTCACATACAAGACAGCAACAGATATTTGATTATGATCTTACGTAATCCAGAAAGAAATAGACTATTTTCAGACAACCCGAAGAAATAACTTGACAAATAGCCAGCAAAAAGATTTTGTTGTTTGCACAAACAGCGCAAATGAAACATGTTTAAAGATTCTTTATTGTACAACTAAGGGCAGGTAAATAAATAAAGATTACGAAAACTGCCAATGTGTTTTGTAATAGTTAATGAAATAATCAGGTATATATTAAACATATAAAATACAATCACCTTATGCACCCCCTGATAAACGAAAATTGCAAACAAACTTGGAATCTTAAAACTAAGATTCCAAGACACACTTTAAATACTAGAAAAGAGTACATACAGATAATAAATAATTAAAAAAAACAATTAATACCATTTTAAAACATATTTATCATTAGATTGAGCGGAGATTTAATTAAACACAATTTATTTACCCTGGCTAGAATAGGAAAAAGTTTAGCTTACGGTAAGACAGAGTCCTAGTGATTTAGTGACGAGTGTGCACTTTTGATAATAGTTCATCTTTCAGGTCCTTTGACAGCAGCAAGGTAGAGGCAGTGTATATTTTAGAGGTTCATGGCATGACTGAAGAAGATCTGGTAGTCCTGGGTTCATCCTTTGTTTTAAATTAGCCAGACATTCTAATGATGGCAAAACTCACAGTGGTGGATTTTGACATCTTGCACAGCAATGAAGTTTGTCAATAATTATTTAAGTTTTTAGTAGGAATTAAATGTCCGAACAGCTACTCACAATGGTATCTCTTTGCCTTCCTTAATCCAAGTTTGTATCTAATAATGAATCTCTTCTCTCTCCAAAAATTGGCAGGCTAACCTTGCCTTGCTACATTTCCCATGCAAAACTTTCATTAGTGTCCATTCTATATTCCAGGCAGGGCAAATATTAATTTCCTGCTCAATCTAATTTAAGACTTGAGTTTTAAATAATAATAAAAAATTGAGCATTAGACATATAATGAAAATGAAGTTGTTTTCCCTTTTAAATTTTAGTAATAAAACAATTGAATCAGAAATCAATCCAGCTCTCTCTCTCTCTCTCTCTCTATATATATATTATATATTTTATATATATATATATATATATATATATATATATATATATATATATATATATATATATATATATGAATTTTAAAGCTGTAAAAGAAAAATGTTTGTAAAATTTCTCAGTAGAGGGTGAAAAATGCAAATTTAATTTTTTGACTTTCAGCCCAATAAAATTTTGAAACTAAAAATAGAAAGCTTAAACAATAGGTTTTTAATTGACATTAACTTCATATTCAAATAAATAATTGCACCTTAATCTACTCTGATTAGATATTAAATACAAACATATATGTTTAAGTTACATAAAAAAATGTTGAATGCTTATCTTTTCCAAAATATGACAATACAAGATTAATCTTTTTTCTATATTTCATATAAAAGTGGAATTAATTGAACTATAATATATAGATATATATATATATACAAATGTGAATCTATTTATTTATTAATATAAATTTAAGACAACAAAATAAAATAAATACTTATTACTATATTATTTTTTCTGAACTCCTAATACAAGTGACATATCTGCAGTTAATTTACAATCAATAAAAAAATGAATATTTTAAATTTAAATAATAATTACTATTCTGCAAAATATAAATTCCAACTAGAAAAACATAACTCTCTTACATTTAGGTATGAAAATAGATCCCTACTTAACTTAAAGTTGTACTAATAGTTCTATCAATAAATACTATACATTTTAAACAAGAGAAAAAAATATAAAACAATAATAATGTTAAATATAAAGAAATGGCCTCAGTAATAGTCTTTAAATACAGAATTTCAAAAATAGTACCATAGTTCTAGCATTTATGTTTTTAATCATAATGTGATAATTTCTTATTCCAGAGAATGTAGAAATATTATGAAAAGCTATAAGATTTGAGCACATTTTGTTAATTCCAATATTTTCCAAATATATGAATTGCCTTTTCATTCAGCAGATATTTAATATATACATTGTTATAAGTATGCAAACACTAATTTATAAATATGATAATGCAATATAGATATAATTTCACTTAGCAATTAATCAATTCATAAAATGTTACAAATGAACAGGCACTAGATTCATCCATTATAATGCAATGGAAATTGAAACAATTTTTATCCCATGTATAAATAATACATCAAGATTATGAAATTATATCAATAGGTGAATGCAATCCTAGTTCTATTGTTAGCATTTAGATCTCATCATTGAAAAGTTGGTAATACCCCTTTTTTAAAGCAAAAAAAAAAATATTTCTTTGGTTTGAAACATTAAGAATTAATTTTGATTATTTTTTATTTTTATAATAAATTATCATACTTAAATTCACAATATACTGCACAATTCTGGATAAATATTGTTGCTTCTCACCCCATTATTTTGTCCAATTAATTATATACTTTTAAAATAAATAAATAAAAAATCATGGAAGAAAATTTAGATAAGCTTCTATCGAAGCTAGAATAAGGGAGAGACTTTTCTATTCATATCTGTGTATAACTTTTCCCATTTACATCATAGTAACTACAGCAATACCTTTTATTCAGTCTTTAATCAATTCTAGCCAGAATTCCATAAATAAATATCTTATTACACAATAATGCCAAAATTAAATTAATAATTATTACAGATAACAAGCATATTTTTAATACAATTATCATTCTTTCATTCTAACACAAATTAAACAATTTATAATACATCTTCACTATACTATACCAGATATATATTTTCATGTATATTTCATCAGTACAATACTATACAAATAAAATAAATATATTTGAGACATTAGACATTTAGATGCATTGTTTGTAATTTATTATTGTGAATGTAATAACAAAAATACACATAATAACAAAAGAATAATAATTTTATCCAAACCATATACTTTATTATTCACATATTCATTTTAAATTGAATAAAGTCAATTTATATTCTTAGATAATACAATTAATAATAAACAATTTTTATATTAATATTATCATTGTCATAGCAACACAGTTCAATGCTTCATAGATTAATATATCCACAATCAAAATCAAATGAGAAATAATTATATATGACTGACATTTTTCCACACACTGAAACTCAACTCCAACTTCAGTATGTACAATATATATATATATTGTAACGGGCTGGTGGATTCCAGAAGAGATAGAGGGAGCGCATCTTACTATGGTCGGACTTTGAATCTTTGGATAGGATGCAAGTGATTATGCGATGAAATACATAACCTATGATTGTACTTACTTCCAATAGACTAGCTCTACCTATTTTTATTAACCTAGATATAATTTGGGTCAGTTCATCCAATTTTCACCCTTTTCTAGGCGTGTTATACCACAGTATTCAAACTCAGGGAGTAATTGCCTGAGCTCTCTTATCAGGGAAGGAGATCACACTAATAGTAGTTATTGCACCTCTATATGGGTGATAATTAATTACCAAAAATCGATTAAGCATAAGATATATAAAAATATGTATGTGCAGTATAAGTATATATGTATTAAAACTTATGATAAATGACTTAAATATGTATATGTATTTTCTCTATCATAGTAATAATATTAATATGTGTAAAATTAAATAAGATAATAATATTTATAATGGGTATGTGAATAATAATGAACTATAAAGCTGATGGTGGATATTGAAATAATGATGAGATAGAGACCAAATTAAAATAACGAAATATATAATCATTTATTGACTAACAAAAATATAAAGTATGAATAACAATTAAATCAGATACATGTAATTTATTTTGTCAAGAATGAATTTCTATTACATTGATATCTATAATGATATTAATAAAAATAAAAACCCTTGCCCTAAACTCAATGGTAGAAGTTCATATACTTGACTAATTATTTACAACAACGGATATGTAAAATCATAATATGTATATGTGCTTTTGATTTTAGCTGACTAATTTAAAATATGTATACAAACATAACAACAACAAGAAAAAAAAATCTTTGTTGTCTAGATAAATCAATGATTATAAATCATTGATTTATAAAAGCAATACAAAAGTAAGCTTAATAAATAATAAAAAAAATCTATCTATGTGTTTTGCTTACTATAAGATAATATTAAAATGTCTTACCTCCGTATTTCCTATATGTTATCAAAAGTCAGTGAGATGGGAAGGTCAAAACTATCAATTTTTTTATTCTTTATACAATTAAAGATGATAAAAAATATATATATTTAAATCTAATATTTCCCCCCTTATTACTTTTATACAGAGTAACTCCAAAATTATACACATTAGCTTCCATTTGTAGAAATGAAAATAATACATAAAATTTACAATAGACAAAATAATAAAACAAAAATCACAATTTTTATCCCATTATGTTAATTAAAGTTTGATAAGTCTGCTGCAAATTGTTCATTTTCTAAATAAATTCCTAGGAATGGAGATGAAGTTTTGCTCACATAAAGAATAGAAGTTTCTTGTCTGAGTCAAAAAATAATAATGTTCTCCAATTATCCTGTCTTGGATTTGTTTAGGCATTTTATTTAAAACAAAAATGGTTTTCAAGTTTCTCCTAAATGGGCAGATTAATCTTTAAACTTTCATGGCTTTATTGATGACATATTATTACACCATGGTACAAACTTTTCAGCAAGCAATCATGATATAAAAATAATATATATTTATTGATTCATTTGCTGCTCAAGATTTCATTGACGATATTATTATTTATCAAAACAATTAATTATTGAATATTACTGCAATGCACAAATTTAGCTAAAATTTGTCTAATCAGCAAATAATTTAAATCTTCTTACTTTCAAATTATTTCTTTCCCTTCAAATGATTGCTTTTAAATTTCAGCTTTTGGTCATTTTGATTATTATTTTAAAAAATATTTATATATTTAAATTCGATCATTCACATCCATTTTGTAATCAATTTTTTTTTTTTAAGCAGAATAAAATAATAATGTTCTATCTTCGAAAGCAGAAGACAATTATAACAATTAATACTGTGTTGTAGGTCACGTGAAGTTTTTTTAAACTTTTTAACCTTGACATTTCCTATTGTTTAATTGATGTAATATAAATAAATAGAATTATAAATAAAAATAATAATTTATAAATATTTTAAATTTCATTTCCACAAATTTCATCTCCACAAATGGTTGCTATGTGTTTAGATTTTAATTCAGTCAATGTTTTTATTTTTTATTTTTTTTAAGTTTATGTGTAATTTTTTTTTATTGTCATCCCCAATTATTAACATATAATACATTTATTCCAGTGTTAATATACTGTAACGTTTATTTATATACGTTACAAATATATTGGCATTTGGTAGAAGCTAAAAAATAAAAGTAAATTTAGATTTTTTTTGACTAATTTTTTTTTAAAAAAATAACGTACAATGAAAGTTAAATTATTCTTTCGGGTTTTTTTTTATGTAATTAGAAATAAAAGTTAGAATTGGAGAGAACAAAAGTCACAAATTACCAATCTAGATAAGAGAAAGTAAAAATATTTCAACTAATTAAAGATGGCAGAATTATGCTAAAAAAAATAGAGACTTTGTAACATAAATTTTATAAAGAATATATAAGATTATCAATGGATATACTGACAAACAAAAGATATGTGCAGAAGTCGGAAAACTGGGCCTCTAGAGAGTATAAAATGCAGAGATCAGTTTGAAGGACATCTTGTTCGTTGGTTTCTCTAGTTGGTCTTGGATAACAATAATATATCCAAGATCACTCTACGCTGAAGTAATTCGGCATGTTGGAGTGAACCGGAGCTTCTGAAGACATCATGCCTGAAGATGTATATCAGAAAAGCTTTCGTGACCAACTAGGAGAATGGACCACAAGATCAAATAATAACCAAAAAGGCCGAGCTCATTCTACCCAAAAACTATGCATAGTTATCTACTACTGAATTCCCAAAACTTACCGGTAAGTTATACTTCATTACTCCTGATTGTGACCAAATTAAACATTTTCAAACAATTTCTAAAAGTATGTTTAAACAATCCCGATAGAGACATTAATTTTCTTGTACAAGAGACATTCAATTTTTTTAAGGAAATTTCTAGAAGAAATTTAGATATGAACAGTAATTGTAAAATTGTTTTTTATCAATTGATTCACGTCTGAGTTGTGTTCTCTCTAAGTAATTTATTTCAAATATTTTTTTAGTCTATTAGAATAAAATTATTTCCAATACCAATTTTCATTTGTGCATTATTAATAATAGTTATTATTTTTATTATTAAATCTATTAGTAGTTTAATAGGATTTAAAAATGTCATTTACCTTTGCCAATATGTTTGAATAAGCCCAGGAATAATAATCTTAAAAAAATTAATTCTCGTTACGGTATGATGTAATATCGATTAGTTTAAAAGCACTTTTATTTCTGTTTAGTTTACGAGTTACAATATGTTTGACGCCGACTCAGTGGGTCTAACGACTCTGTGCTCTCATGTAGAAATTAAAAACTGAGTCAGCTCATGATTGTACTTAGCAATAATTCTAGGCCGAGTTGATCAGGAAATATAGCTATGTTTTTAGAATAGAAATATAACTTTCTTCTTTTTTGACATAGCTTGATCAACTCACACGCAGTTTATATTAGCGTGTAGAGGCCTAGCAAAACGAAAAACATTACAATACCTATCTGTTTCTCCCTAGTAATTTAATGGCTTTTATTACTTCTTTAGAAATAAAAAGATGTTTATACACATGTATATGTTGGAAAGAAAAAAAATGTTAATATGACAATTTGCTTGGCAATTTATTGGTTAAGCAAATATGTTATGAGGTTCCAATTGGTAGAGTGTCTTAAATAACTGGATGGTGTGGTAGGTTATAGCTCATCACTACAAACCCCTCTCTTACAGGGTTAAAATTCTAACTTATGGATAGAATTTTATCACTAACATATAAGTATAAGTTTGTTTAATGCTGGATTGAGTTAGGTTTCAATGAAGGGTTTTAAAAATTTTACTTCAATACTGCTTAATTTTATTAGCTAGTCTTTCAAAATTACTTTACACTTTCTTTTTATGGTTAAATCATATATCATTTAAAGTGTAATTTGATTTAGGTTTTTTTTCTTCCTATTGATGGTTATGTGGACCAAACAATTAACTAGTAATGTGTCTCTATTTAGACGGCACATAAATTTATTTGTTAGCCTTTATCCTGCCCCTTTTTGAGTCTTACTGGATTTTTTTAAGGTCTAACTAAATATTAAAGCATCCATCACACTGTATGAATTGACTCTTCTATCTCAATTAATGTCAAGATAACCCAATGCTTTTAAAATATTAACCTGGGTATATCCTAATCAACAAAAAAAATATAAATATAATATCCGCATTTATACTCTTTTTTTAAAAAAAAAAATCACCTAGATATAAACATAGATATTTTCCTTGATATTGACTTTATCTCTTACTATGCTTTAATTATCACTTCTATTCTAGCTGTGTTGTCCATTCTATAAAGTGACTGTATGTTCACATGGAGATTCCAAGATATGGTTTTAAGATACAGGCATTATATGTTCCATGTACCTCTCCTCCAATATCAATCCAATATGCATTATGGCCAGATTGTTTTACTATTGTAAATGGTCCTTCATATTGATTAAAAAATTTATGGTACATGTTATCTTGCAGTTTACTTACGTGTGGGTTTTTTTATCAAGACTTTGTCCCCTACTTTAAAATTATGATATACCTTTCCATTTTTATTTCTTAGGTCAGCCATTTTCTTGAGCCTTTCATATGCTTGTAATCTTTCCTGTTCCACATTTATTTCTGTTGGATATACTGGTATAGGTATGAGTTGGTACACTCATTGATTGTTTTACATAAGTATACTTTTATTTAAAGAAAAAAAATATTTTATTGGGGTTCACTGCATTCTAATGCTACTATGTTAGCTTATACCATGCATTTGTTTTTATTAACCATAAATAATGCTTTAGTGTTAAAAAATTGTAGTTGCATCTATTTATGCTCTAACTGTTTTTGAAACACTCATAAAAACAATTTTATATATTCTTAAAAATAATATTTATATAAAAAGGTATCTAAATTAGCATTAACTTTCTAGTATTAAATTTTTTTTTAAAACAGTATATTATCTCAAAATCAAAATTTATATTCATAAACTTTTGAGTTGTCCGGTGTACAAGTTCCAAGTTGCAATCTTTGAGGTCCATCCCTTTATTGGTTTTTTAAGCACTAGCATTTCTATGCCTAATGAATGTAAAAAGACCTTCATATGTATTGCATAGTTTACGAAACTGGTAATCTCTTTGTTTAGTGATTTCTAATGTGGTATTCTCTACCATGTTCCATTTGATTTGCCTATTTAGGTCATCATGTTGATAGTAGAGAACATTTAAATGCCACAGCAAACATCTAAAATGATCATACACTTTGTCATTGTCAAGATTTCCTAAAGTAGTGTGGTGATTGTGATAACTTATCATGGTTGCAGTCTTCTGTGTTAACAATATTATATTCTGATAGCTGCTATACAGTTCATCAGTATCTTGTCTAGAGAATATTTTAATTCTGCTTTCATGGAAAATATGAGTATGATGGAATCTTTTTAAATATATATCTAATTCATTTTCCATCACATCCTCTTTCATGTACTTTTCCATAACACATTTAAAATATAAGATTGTTTCACATATTGTGAATTGATTAAGGTGGTTAGCCTTAAGAATTTGAGAGCTTAGTTTTACTTGAGATGTGGCAGTATCATCCAACTATTCTTGTCTCAACTTTGGAGATTCATGCTCTATTTCAAACGTTATGCTATCTCTGGATAGGTTTTTTGAGTGGCTTGAACTCTCTATTTGACTTTGTGAATACAGATGACTTTTTGTCATTGTCAACATTATGTTCATAGGGTTAATTAGCCAGGTAGGCACTTGTGTAGTTGATATTGGACTATCTTTGATAATTTTGATAGGATCATCCCTAATCTCAGGCATTATCTGCTGTGAGAAACTGGATTCTGGGTTGTGGTCCTTTATTCCACTGATATATTTAGCAATAATCTCCAACTCACTCTCTACTACATTTTCTAACTTTTGACTTATATCAATATCAGTTGCCATTTTTGTTCCCAAGTTACTCGTATAACTATGTAACTTTGCTATTAATCTATTGTTATAACTATCTAACTCTGCTATTAATCTACTGTTATTAGCTGCCATTTCTTTCTTTAAACTACTGCATATGCTTTCTTTCATTTTTTCCATCATAGTCTGGAACATTAGTTGCATGGCCATCATATTCTTTGTAGTTTGTGTTATTTCAACCCTGGGTGCTTGTGTGACTTCATTGGTATGGGTCTCTTGAGTTTGAAAAACTATCTGGCTTTCTTCCTGAATCTGCTGGAAATGTTTAGTTTCGGTTATAGACCTGCCAGATGCTTGGCTATACAAAGCTTCTTTCTCAATATCAGTGGTAGTCATTTCTATTTCACTATCACTATTACTATCTGATTCTGGTAAATGCTTAAGATCCATATTTAATAAATATTTCTTACTTCTGGTTAACATTAAAATTTTATTTATAAATTTAAAATATATTATTTGGTTTTATTAATACAAGTGAATATATATATATATATATATATATATATATATATATATATATATATATATATATATATATATATATATATATATATATATATATATATATATATATACACCATAAGGTTTTATAAGCCATCTTTTTGCCATTTGCATTTAGTTTAGATTTCCCTTCTGTATGTAACTTTTATTTCCCATTAAAAAAAAAAAAAATGATCTTTTATTTTTCCAGACTCATCTATTTTAACTATGTTTAATCATTGATTATTTATTTAATTATTGGTCTCGGCTCATTTCATTATTTATATCCCTCAAATTTCATTTACCATTTTAGATAATAGTTTTTATTTGATAAAACTATTTATAATAAAAAGAAATATTAAATACACTTTTCAAAGTTGTAATTATTTGAATCAATTATGTGTTAGATGTGTAAGTTTATAGAGGTTATATATATATATATATATATATATATATATATATATATATATATATATATATATATATATATGCAAAAACGACTTAAAACAAAACAAAAAAAAATCTCAATAGCTGGATCTCCTTAGAGACTTGATATTCATGCTGAAACTTTGGGCGCCAGATGTAACGGGCTGGTGGATTCCAGAAGAGATAGGGGGGTGCATCTTACTATGGTCGGACTTTGGGTCTTCGGAAAGGATGCAAGTGATTATATGATGAAATACATAACTTATGATTGTACCTACTTCCAATAGACTAGCTCTACCTATTTTTATTAACCTAGATACAATTTGGGTCAGTTCATCCAATTTTCACCCCTTTCTAGCCGTGTTAAACCTTAGTATTCAAACTCAGGGAGTAATTGCCTGAGTTCTCTTATCAGGGAAGAAGATCACACTAATAGTAGTTATTGTACCTCTATATAGATGATAATTAATTACCAAAAATCGATTAAGCATAAGATATATAAAAAATATGTATGTGCAGTATAAGTATATATGTATTAAAAGTTATGATAAATGACTTAAATATGTATATGTATTTCCTCTATCATAGTAATAATATTAATATGTGTAAAACTAAATAAGTTAATAATGTTTATAACGGGTATGTGAATAATGAAGAACTGTAAAGCTGATGGTGGATATTGAAATAATGATGAGTTAGAGACCAAATTAAAATAACGAATTATATAAACATTTATTGACTAACAAAAAATATAATGTATGAATAACAATTAAGTCTGATACATGTAATTTATTTTGTCAAGAATGAATTTTTACCACATTGATATCTATAATGATATTAATAAAAATAAAAACCCTTGCCCTAAACCCAATGGTAGAAGTTCATGTACTTGACTAATTATTTACAACAACGAATATGTAAAATCATAATATGTATATGTGCTTTCGATTTTAGCTGGCTAATTTAAAATATGTATACAAACATAACAACAACAAGAAAAAAAAAATCTTTGTTGTCTAGATAAATCAATGATTATAAAAGCAATACAAAAGTAAGCTTAATAAATAATAATAAAAAAATTATCTATGTGTTTTGCTTACTATAAGATAATATTAAAATGTCTTACCTCCTAATTTCCTATATGTTATCAAAAGTCAGTCAGATGGGAAGGTCAAAACTATCAATTTTTTTATTCTTTATACAATTAAAGATGATAATATATATATATATATATTTAAATCTAATATTTCCCCCCTTATTACTCTTATACAGAGTAACTCCAAAATTATACACATTAGCTTCCATTTGTAGAAACGAAAATAATACATAAAATTTACAATAGACAAAATAATAAAACAAAAGTCACAATTTTTATCCCAATATGTTAATTAAAGTTTGATAAGTCTGCTGCAAATTGTTCATTTTCTAAATAAATTCCTAGGAATGGAGATGAAGTTTTGCTCCCATGAAGAATAGAAGTTTCTTGTCTGAGTCAAAAAATAATAATGTTCTCCAATTATCCTGTCTTGGATTTGTTTAGGCATTTTATTTAAAACAAAGATGGTTTTCAAGTTTCTCCTAAATGGGCAGGTAAAATCTTTAAACTTTCATAGCTTTATTGATGACGTATTATTGCCCCATGGTATAAATTTTTCAGCAAGCAATCATTATATAAAAATAATATATATTTATTGATTCATTTGCTGCTCAAGATTTCAATGATGATATTATTATTTATCAAAACAATTAATTATTGAATATTATTGCAACACACAAATTTAGCTAAAATTTGTCTAATCAGCAAATAATTTACATCTTCTTACTTTCAAATTATTTCTTTCCCTTCAAACGATTGCTTTTAATTTTCTGCTTTTGGTCATTTTTATTAATATTTTTAAAAATATTTATATATTTAAATTCGATCATTCACATCCATTTTGTATTCAAATTTATTTTTTTTAAGCAGAAAAAAATAATAATGTTCTATCTTCGAAAGCAGAAGACAATTATAACAATTAATACTGTGTTTTAGGTCGCATGAAGTTTTTTTAAACATTTTAACCTTGACATTTCCTATTGTTTAACTGACGTAATATAAACAAATGGGATTATAAATAAAAATAATAATTTATAAATATTTTAAATTTCATTTCCACAAATTTCATCTCTACAAATGGTTGCCATGTATTTAGATTTTAATTCAGTCAATGTTTTTATTTATTTATTTTTTTTAAGTTTATCTGTAAGTTTTTTTTTTATAGTCATCCCCAATTATTAACATATAATACATTTTATTCCAGTATTAATATACCTATCTGTTTCTCCTAGTAATTTAATGGCCTTTATTACTTCTTCAGAAATAAAAAGATGTTTGTACACATGTATATGTTGGAAAGAAAAAAAAATGTCAATATGACAATTTGCTTGGCAATTTATTGGTTAAGCAAATATGTTATGAGGCTCCAATTGGTAGAGTGTCTTAAATAACTGGATGGTGTGGCAGGTTGTAGCTCATCACTACAATATATATATATATATATTAACTCCTACTCAACACTTATCCTACACATTACGCAAGCAAATGCCCAGGGTGTCAATTCTGTTAATGAATAGAATAAGTTAACAATTATATATTGCTTTGAATTAATATCGAGACTCTTCTTCTTATGCCTGACTTATATCTTAGCACAATGGAGGGTTATAGAAAGTTAAGAATATACAGAATGTAAATAAATGAAGGAAGAAATTATTGATGATTAAAATAAGATACATATTTCATTTGTTAATCAATCAAATAATAGAAATTGATAAAGTGTTATTTATTCAAGCTAATAAACTATTATTTACAGTTGATTTCTTCGATCATCTAACTACACTCATAGATTAACTACAATATAACTTTAACAGAAAACATGCTATTGAATAACTCCACTATCTAGCATGTCTTAATCTAAATAGCTAAATTGATATTAATTTGGAACTAGGAAATCAGATCTAAGAGAATTTTTAACACGATTTGATTAAAGAAATTCTATTACACAAACTTAGAACTATTGTAATAAAAAATAATAATAATGGAATATATTGGGTAATGTTTCACTGGACTAGTAATTAGATAATGAAGGAAATAGGGTACCTTTTAATCTCACATCATTGTCTAAATAACAAACTGAGTATACAACCTTTTTATATGTTTACTGAATGGTAAAGTATTTCATATAATGTTTGGATCAAGAAAACAATATTACTAGATTCAGTATGTTTATTATCAAATTTACAAAGTAGTGCATTTATGTTGTAATAGATATGTAGAATGTGGAAACTAGAATAAGAATGCATATAAGAACAAATGGAGAGAAAGTTTTAAATAATAAATAAAGCATTTATTTATATTTGCAATTGAAATATATATAATTAGCTCACATTGGGACTATTTGTCCTAATTCTAAAATTTACACATACATTTACTAATCTGGGTTTGATATTTCTTTTGTTACACTTTTTATCATTTATTGACTAGATATTTACAAGACATAAATTAACAAATATAATAATGCCCTCATATTCTGACTTTGAATATATTTAGGCTGTTAATAAACTTAATCATCCTTTTTGTATTAGCAAACACTACTGGGTAAATAAATATATTACAGACACAAATATAAAAGTTGAGAGGTCACACTATCATTTATTAGGATAAAACAAATTAATAAATTTGGCTGTCAAGAGAGTAACCTTAAATAGCTCAATCAAATTCTTTTAAATATCTATACATTTCACACATTCCAAATAAAAGTAATCATTCTCATGATTTGATGATTTATAGCTTGCGATAAATTAACATGATATAATTCAAAATATTTAATTCCCGATGTACAAATTTAACAGTATTATACTTTCATGTTTGCAAGATTATTTGCATTACATGTGTGTCACATCTTATGCTATAATTAAGACAAAATCAATGTATTTACATCTTGTTATAACAATATTTCTGCTTTAATATTCCATAAAGAATTTAATCTTACCATTTATTTAATCACCAATGACATTACATATAGCTATAGTTCTATGATAACACAAAAATAAACATTCAAGAGAGAAATTTAAGCACATGAGGAATAAACAAGCTTCTTAGCTAATAAATCTAATGATAAATAATGAACCCCCCCACCTAACATTGAGGTTTATAAAATATTGGTGTGAAACTCAGTCTCACTACCAGAATAAAGGGGACATAAACTACTCAACTTCATAACATATCATTTTCATAATGCATATGTATGCTATCTAGGAATACTTCACTCATGGCAAATACTTAGATATATGAATGGAGAGAGTTTTTAATCCCAGTCAACACAGAACATATCATGAATAACTTTCTTTCTCATAGCTACTCTATACATTTCATTCTATACATTGAAAAATAAATACACATACACAGATATGACACTATTTCTACCAATTCTTTTACCATATGGCATTATCTGAAATTAACAGAAAGAAAAACAGTCATAAAACTGAATATTTACTAATTATATGAAATAAATGCATAAGACCGACACACATAAGTGTAAATAAGAGCATAAAAATAGCTTCAAATTATATAATACATGAATATTACAGTAAAATAAATGATAAACTGAAAAGAAAACTTTTAGTTTGTGGCAAGTTATTAGCTGTTTTAAAATTTTTAAATGATAGTAGTCATTGTCAACAAATTTCACCATTTCTGATATCAATGTTTATCTTTAATACATTTGTTATTCTCGAAGTAAATTGCTCACTTTGAGACATTTAATAAATAAATATATGAATATATATACCTTTCTTCAGTAAAGCACCCAACATACATATAACCTATATAAGAAATTCTATCTAAAATAATAATCATTTTCTGGTGTATTGTGAGTTGCAATACACTATCCAAGAAGTTCTTGAAGTCTAGGACATAGCATGAAATAAATAAGCAAATATGTAAATAATAAATCTGTCTATCTATCTCTAGTAAATCAATAGCAACAAACAAAAAGAAAAAAAGTCACTCTTCTTTTAACTTAAAAAAATTTCATTTGCAAAGTTTCTGTCTTTTTTAACATAAAGTTTCCTGAACAATGCGAAGACAAGGATTATGATTTCAGATAAGTTATGTTAGTAAACATGGAGACAAATTTCTATAGGATAAACATCATAACTTAGATTTAATTTAGCAATCTCAAATATTCTTAGCAATAGCTAATTGAACTCACTAATGTGACACTCAAGTATTAAATTTTTATAATAATGATGGAGATATGGATAGATAGGTTCAGCTATATATTTCTTTTATATTTATTATTTAATTAATTCTGAAAACTTTTTAATTCATTTAGCAGTAACTTTAGCAGGTTTCCAAAAAAATAATATCAGCTTGCCATAAAATTTATATGCTAGCATGAATATTATTATTATGGTTCATTGCTAATTTATTATTTACACAAAACCTACAATTCCTTAAGTAATAATATTTTTATTTTATATAATAAATCCATATACCAATGAGAACAAGAAAATGTAATATTAATGTTCTTCTACTTGATTTAAACATGTACATATTAAATAAACACTAGTAATTAGTTAATTATTTGTAAACCATACATTGTTTTTTTTAATTATTATTATGTAGTAGTGCAAAATATAGCACAATAAATTATATATGCATCCTCTCATTTTAAATGTAACTTTTACACAATTAGAAGACAATTGAAAGTGAGAGTCTCTGGTAGGTTTTGTTAGACAGTCCTGCATAAATTTTCTTAAAAGTCTAAAAAGTTCATGCAATTCTATTTTTTCTTAATAATAATGATAGACATGGGCAAACAAAGTAGATTAAAGCTATCAGAATATAAATACATTTTAAAACAATAGGCTTAATTTAACATTTAACTGAGTGGAGAAAATGAAAAAAAATATACCTTTTGTATAACTTAACCTGACATCCTTCTTTGAAGCTGTCTGGTAGCTAGAATTCCCACACTGAATTTTATAAAGAAAATAATGGTTAAAAATTTACTCTTTGGAGTTTAACTGACTTGATTTCTAGAAGAGATTAAAAAATGCACAAGAAAAAAGTGGCAGAAGCAGAGAGAATAATAATGGGAGATAATGAATGAATGACTGAATGGATAATCACTATCACTTAAATACATTTCATTTCCATCAATCAACAGGCCATCTTATTTTCCAAAGATTAGCTCAACCCTTTGCACTCAATTAATTAAAAAACAAATAAAAGATTTTAGTTGTAACCATTGTACTCAGATGTCAATAGCAATCACTATATCAAAAAATAAAAAAAATAAAAATATTTTTCTTTAATGGCAAATAAGAAATATATTTCTTTATCCTTTTAGTTGTTTGCATTGAAATTTGCAAAAAAAAATAAATATAATTTTTATTTCTTTGTGACATTTTCATGCAAAGATTATTAAATATTTATTAAATATGTTGTTTTTTTAGTTATATTTTATTTTTAGAAGGAAATTATTCTTTTACAGTGCATGTGATATCCTGTGATAAATAGACTTAATCAAAATTTTTGTTTGTTTATTTATTTTTATTTTTAGAATAATAATTTTTAATATTTTTAAGATTAAATTTATTATTTTTATATAAGTTTTTAATGCAATTTAACTAAAAATTAAGATTTGACTAAGAATCAGATGCTTGGCTAATCATACTTTTTTAAGATTTAAATCTGCTATGAATTTCTTTACAATGATATTATTATTATTATTATTTTTTGTTTGCAAAGTTGCTATTTATTTTAGAAGTAATTTTAATTGTATATAAAATACCTCTCAAACAGAAATATTGATTGAAGAATAATTATTTTCATTAAAAAATACAACTGAAATGAAATATCAAAAAATTGTAAAAAATGTTTATGATATATTTTAAAACAACACACATAACTTCACCACATGAATTTAAAAATATTACAGACTATTTCTTATATCTCATTTCGTTATTTTTCAATAAATTGAATCATTTAAGAAATTGAGAGTTATCTAATTTCTGCCTTTCTTTTTCATAAATAAATAAATGCATTAGAAGCTCTACATCCTTTTCTTAATATAAAATAGTATTTTTCAAATAATAGATCTTATAAATAATATTGTGAATTTTCAATTATTTTAGATGTAGATTATGAGACAAGTTTAAATTCTATTATGATTTATAAATATCAAAAAAATTACCCCTCTATATATATAATTATTACTCTTCTTAATTTATGATGTACACTTTAATTTTAAATAATAAAATCACATTTCAATATATGCCTGCACTTTTACTTTCTTTCTCACGTAAGCATTATTAAAAAAAAAAGTTTTTTTTAAAAATTACTGTAAAACAAGTTTTCAGAAATAGTTGACAAAAATTCAAGAACATTGAAATAGGCTCTATGACATATTTTGACAAACCAAAATTCAATCAGATAAGCTTGCCAAGTCTTATTATTCTAACATTAATGTTTTTATGCTTCTAAATAAATTGATATTTTAAATCATCGCTGTCATATTCTAACACTCACTTCTTTAGATATTAACATTATTGTGTTACTATTCATAAATGATAAACATAAATAACAAAAGATTTGAGTGCATGGAAGGTGAAGCCAATGATTTAAATTAAAATCTGTTTGTTTAAATATATAAAACAGTAGTGTTGCAACATTGAGTGATACAAAGAATCAATATCTTTGAATGTGACTATTTAAGTTGGAACTTATCATGTGAGCTCATATTTTTCTGATCTTTTTTTGCTGATTGTCTCTGGAAAAAAAGAAAGATTATTTAGATTGGAATTTAAAATAAATATATTTGTTGAATAGTGTGCTTAAATGAAAAGAAATGAAAGTTTTTACACCATTAAATAATGATTATATGATATATTTAAATTTTAAGAATAAAAATAAAGAATATATTATGTGTTGAAATGTTTTATAATTTTATGATGAATGGCTAATTAAGGTTGTTATTGAATAGCAATACAATGACATTAATATCCCAAGATAAGGACGTTTTTAATTAAAATCTATTTGTTAATGTATATAAGAAAGTTACTGTTGAAATTTTGAATGGTGTATAGAGGCAAGATCATCTCACAATATTTGTTTATTCAAAATGTATCATGAGGAATATCTGGGATTTTTTTTTCATTTTCACTGATTATTTTTGAAAATAAAAGTGAGTTTGTTTAAATTCTAATTTAAAAATGTATAATGATAAGCCATATTATATGTGAATGTAATGTTATGACTTAAATTCTTTTATTTTAATAAAGAATGGAAAATACAATTGTGAAGTTAGTATCTTTAGGGGAATGGCATGTCCTCCAATCATATTAAGATTTACATTTTATTACAGTCATATTATATAATTTTTGCAGTCAGTGTAACTGACCAGAAATTATAGGATTGTTTCTTTTCGAGTTCAGAACATCTAGTTGATTATATATCAAGCTCTGCTTGATGGCTACTTTATGGTTATAAGATACATACCTAAAAATAAATTCTAGACTGGTTATGGCCTGAAAATATGTCATAAGTTTACTTTGTTGATTTTGGATGACAGATGGATGTGTTAATCACCGCAGCACAAGATCCTCATTTTATTTAAATACCATTTATTTAAATCGTTTAATTCATTTGCTAAATGTCAAATATGATTAATATATTTTAACAGCAGGATATTTTTCATAAATAATAAAAGTATTATTACCTTATTATAGTGAAAAATAGACAAGCAATTAGGCTGACATTTTTAGTTTCAAAAATAATTAATTTCTTACATTGTTAGATTTTATCCCAAGTGTTGAGTTGTTATATATTTAAAAGTACTTCAATGTTCTTTCTTTTTGAAAATTTTAAATATTAACACTAAAATTAGTAACTTTGAATTTTAGATCAGTATTTAATTATTTGTCATTCAGATTTTTTAAACTGAATGTGAGTAAAGATTAATGCAGATTATTAGTTTGTTTATTTGTCATGGCAACAGACCATCATCCAGCTCCTTTTTAGTTCATTCATGACATGCACATTTATTATTTATGTTGGTTTAAATATACCATGTCTCACAATATTAATCGTTATACTAAGTTTTAGAAAAAGTAAGCAATGTATATAGTATTAAGAAAATTTACAAATATAAATCTGAAAGTAATATTTTTTAAATATTAAATTTATTTTATTACAGCTTTATCTTCTCTGTCTAATTCATAAAAGTTTACTAGAAATACATTTATATTAACAATTTTTATTTTATTTTACAGTAGCGGCTTGAACAGTTGGTTTTATGTTAAGTATTTGCTGGTTAGTAAAAGTTCCTGATTTTATTTTAGTTATTTATTAGTACATATTAATGCTACAGAGAAAATTTAAAAGATCTTGATTTAAATACGGACAAAAAAGTATATTTGTATAATATTGTTTCTTCCATAACATGAGAATAAATAAAATTAATTATTATGCATTCATTGCTTACAGATTTAATTATAAATGTATTAAAAATTAAGTGGAACAAATTATAATAAAAAAGAAAAAAATAATAATACTTTAATGTAAAATACATCCTTGGTTATGATTCAGAATTTGAAATAGTCTTAAGTAAAGTAATTTTAATATTTTATAAAAGTATATGCTAAAAAAACAAATAGGTAAAGGTAAAAAAGACCATCTGAAAATAACCTTCATAGACCTCTTTATTTTTCCCAAGCAAACAATAATAGTATGGGAATACTTATCACAGCATGCATTTACCCCCAATTTTTTCAGGTTTCAAATAGTCTTAGAATTTTATTTCATATACTTGGTCAAAATCAATTCAAACTGTGACATCAGTGAATGAGCATCAAGTTATTGTCAGCTTGATGTTAAACATTAAAAAATGGCTTTTTCGCTACATATATTTAGGGCATAGGAGTTTGAAGGTTTTGTTCATCAATCTTTTACACACACACACACACACACACATATATATATATATATAACTCGTAAATTTCAATGAAAAATTATTCATTTACATATTCCTATGCATATACTGAATTCTCTATTATTTTTCACGGTATCAAATAAAATAAGTGATAAATATGGAAAAAATAGAATCAACAATCTATTAAAAACTTATAGATGAAAAAAAAATTCATAAATTCTTCTCAGAATCTTGGCCTCAGGGTGGCCTTTGAGCGTTCCATCATTGAAAAGTTGGAGTATGGAGTGAATTGAAGCCTGTTTATTAAAGTATGAAGAGTGGCTATCTTAATATATATATATCTGAACTCTTATTGCATAATATATGTGTAGAGATGATAATTTGGAGTAACTGATTATTGCTGATTTAGCATGAAATACGATTATTGATGATTATTTATCTTTTCAACATATATGTGTTCAAGTGTATCAGTGTTATGGGATAGAATGGAGAGTGGTGGGCCCTGTGAAAGTCTGTGCTCATATACCCTATATATTGCATATATTGATACAGGTATATAAAAAGCCTGAATTTCAGTTATTAGATAGTTCTTTGAAATATTTGCAAAGTGCAATTCATATTTTATAACTTTATATATTTTTAATCTATTACTTGCAAAAAATGTATACTATTTAAATGTCCAGTAATTACATCGATCTGAAAAATCAGGGTTAACATTATACATTTTATCTCTAACAATTTTGATTTATTTTATTTACAATACCTTTGAGAAATTTTCTTTAATTTTTGCTACAAGAAACTGTCCAATATGGTCTAGTTTTATACATATCTCTTTATTCAATAGAGTGGAATACAGAGTATAGTAGCTGATATCATCTTTGGAAAGTAGTCACATTATAATTTAGGCTAATTAAAGTGTTTCATAAAAAAATAATTGTGAGTGATAGTCATTAAGTTTCAATTAACTCTTTTTAGACGTTTTTTTTTTATACATTGCTAAATAGAATCATAAGTATAAAATAAATCTTATTTAGCCACTTATAAATTATTAACAGTCAAATTGATTAAATTGAATGTGCATATAAAAGCAATTAATTGGATAGCTTTCTACTTAAAAGATCATAAGTTTTATATTTATCTCAATAGTAAATCAAGTGAATTAATAAATTTCATTTAAAATATATCTCAAGAAGGGATCTTGGCACCATTTTATTTAATATTTTTACAGTAGATACAGATTAAAATATAAAGCATTCAGAAATTTTATCATTTGCTGATGGTAACAAAATATTTAAGATAATAAATTGCTCATTTAGATATGATTAAATTGCAAAATTATCTAAGTCAGTGGTTCCCAATTTTTTTTGACCATGCCCCAACTAAGCTTCTTTAGAATTCTGATGCCCCCTTCCCCATGATATATAATTTTTATTCATAGAGTGAACTCCTATTTACAAGAAGGAAACCTAAAAAGCCATTAAAGAAAGGACATCTTGAAGTACAATGGAGCTTCGTGTCACTTTATATGCTCCAAATAACAATATAGAGGTAAGGAGTAAAGATTATGTAAACAGAAAAAACACTGAGAAGAAGATGGTGTGAAAAAGGAAACTTTTAAAAACATTCTTAGCTTAATTTATGAATAATAAGATATAAGAACAATAAATTCACTGTTAGTAATTTTAGAAAAATTTCATAAAAATTCACTATTAATCTTCCTGTATTTTTGATTTCCGGATTATTTTTATAACAACTTCTAATAAATTCTGTGGTATAATCAATTAGTGAACATTGTCTCATCCAAATATGATTAATCAATAAATTTGCATTTTAAAACAATCAAATTTGACATTCTTAAATATTTAATAAGTAAATGGAAACTTATAATAATTATTTTGTGAATAACAAGTAATGGATATAATAAAATAGAAATTATATATGAATTGATTTGAAAATTTATAAAGGTACAAATATTATTATTATAATACATAGGATTATGATCACAGACCTTCACACACCCCACCACTCTCCACACCATCTCATAACACTGATACACTTGAACACATATATGTTGAAAAAATAAATAATCACCAATATACATATTTCATGCTAAACCAGCAATCATATACCCTATATATTACATATATAGACATAGGTATATAATAAGCATGTGTGTTTCAGTTATTAAATATTATTATTAAAAATGAGTAAAGATAGTTTCAATGAAATGCTTGCATATTTTATTTTAAATCATTGTTGATTAAAGTAAATATTATATTGATTTAGTATACAGTCATAAAGATCATAATCACATTCGATTATAAAACTGGTAATAGTAATACATTTTATTCTGTTACAAATTAGAGTGATTTGCTTTAATTATATTTAAAGTTCATTAATGTGGATTGTAAATTCAGTCTAAATGTGCTTTCACAGTTGTAGACTAAAGTTTTAATAACTTAGCTTTAGTAAATTGAAGAGTAATTGGATGTGATTTGTCAAAAGGTGGAATAAACATCAAATATGAATCTATCATTCATTTTATGTATTGATAAGATTGGATATTGAAAATCTTAAGAATATTTAATAGGATGACTTTATTTTATAATACATTAAGTTGGTAAAAATGGGCAGATATTTGGATTAATTGATTTTGTATTATAAGTATTTAATCTTATTATAATTGACTTAATTAATAAGAGTATATTGATATTAGTAGAATAGCAATGTTGAGTTAGCAATACTTTTATTTTATTTAGTTGGAATTAGAAATCAATTCTTGAGTTATATATTTTGTTAGATATTATTAGTATTGCAAGCATGTAGGATATATTAAGATTATTAGGTACTTTAGTATTAAAGCTGCAAAGTAAGGGAGATAGGAGGGCTTTTTATACCAACAATAAATGTGTAATGTTGCGATGATGTCAAATTGAAAGAAAATAATCCCTGCGATTATACGTGAAAACATGTTTTTTTTTTTTTTATCAACACAATTTTTTTTTTATTGCAATCTTTTTTTTGTAATATTTCAACATTTTCAGTTATTTGTCATACTTTTCATTAATGTCGGTGGTTGCAACACTAAAATCAGTATTCACAAGGGGACATGGATGTTTGGTGGCTTATGTAAGGAAACATATGAATGTTTTGTATAAAAATTTAATAAAAGTGTAGTAATTAATATGTATTTTGTTTTGTAGTTTTGGTTTAATTTCTTTATTTAAAAAATGACATTTATTAGCAGTTTTATGAAAATCCCAGCATACCCTGCAATCACTTGGTTTCACTTTCATAGTGAATTTTTTTACTGCAGATCTCTATTTTTTTGTGGTAATAGTATAATGATAACTTTCTTTTTAATGTGTAAATTCCCATTATATATTACATGGTAGGTGTTGTAGGAATATAGTTAATATATTTTATCCAAATTATTTAAAATTCAAAATTATTTTCTGTTTGTTTGGTGAATATTCAAATTATTTTTTTGATTAATGGTGTCATTATTGTAATATCACATTTTATTTTTTATTTTAAATGTCATTCTTAAAAGTTGTTAGTTTTTTAATGTCACATCTTTTTTTTCAAGTCACATTTTTTTGTTGTTAATGTTGAAAGTCATCTATATTTGTGAAAGTCGAATTTTTTTTTTTGGAAACTTGTTAATGTTGGAATTATATTTTAAATGTTGTTCTTAATTGTTGTTTCTTAATGTTGAAAGTCATAAATATTTGTGAAAGTCGCATTTATTTTAAATGTCATTCTTAAAAGTTTTTTGTTAATGTTGTAAGTTTTACTACTTTTTTTTACTTTTACTTAATTTTAGTCCTGTGACATGTAGCACATATTAAACCTATTGCACCTGTTAATATCCATATCAACCTCCCAATAAGTTTGTAATTCTTTCCAAAATATCATATACACATTGGTTGTTTTTTTTTATGAAGAAAGTCATGGTCAGATCACAAGATTACAAAGTTATCAGCAGATTGTTACGAATGTGAACAGGCATGTAGGTCTAATACATGATCTGTATTGCAGCTTTAATACTCAAGTATCAATTATTATTTTATCAATCTATGAATCATTTCATTTAAATATAGATAAAAATAGTGTTTGACTTTTGGTATAAGTTTATATTACTATAAACAGTGTGTTATTTCATAAGGAATATTGAAGTTTACCTGTGTAATTGTTTGTCATTATTTTCATTCTTTTATAAGGGATCTATAGTATGGGAATATACTTTATTTATAAGACAGTGATATTTAGATGTATTGCTTTATCTTTGATCTATTGTAAATAATGCTTATATTTTAGGGTCGTTTGAAGTAATATTTTATTTGTTTTCTATCTGTCTTAAATGCTATTGGAATTTATGAGGTTATAACAAAGATTATTAACATTTTTTTATTAACTTAAGTGTTAGATTATTATTCATTGATTGATATTGAATTTAGCTTAGTTTATTATTTTTATTCTGTTATGAACAAGCATTATTAATTTAGGATTGTTCTTCCTTAATTTATTATTTGTATTCTATTACAAATGGTGATCAAGAATTAAGATATGACTTGGGATATAGCATTAGCCACATATTTAATCTGTTATGATATATATGTATATATGCACATATTTATAAATATATATGCAATGCTGAGATGGATCAGATCTCATGGCCATTAATATACAGATGTGATAGTAAAATAGGCAGTTTAAAATAAAGTATCAGAATACATCAATATGAAATTACAGAAAGTAAAAAAAGTTAAATAATATCTCTATAATTGAATTATTTATATGTGGAGGAAAAAGGATAGGAATAAATAAATAATTTGTTTTAATCATTTTCAAAAATAATATTATGGTATAGGATCAAATTAATAGTTATTTAAGAGGTGTGCATAGATGAAAAAATATATATAAATATTCTTTTGTGTCCTAAAATTCTATTTTAAACCATACATTTTCAGATATTGTAGAAAAAGGCAAAAATAAAAGTGTTATGATTATACCTATTCCAAATACCAACTCTTAATTAAGAGCATGACTCATCTTGAAGAAAATAAAAAAAAAAACTAAACTTATTGCAAATGTGTAATAAAAATGTTCATCAATTATTTAAATTTATATATGAAACATATTAAATAAATATTATATAATCTTAAAAAAGTAGTTTAATCAAAGTCAAGGAAAATTTTATTCATCAATAAAATAACTTTTGAGGAATGATTAATTAGGCTTTTTACAGGACACCAAGAGATAAACAAGTACATGATATTTGAAGAGAAGTCTTTACAATAAAATTATTGCTCTCCAATGTATTATTATTAGAGAGATTTATCTTATAAATTTGGATAAGATAAAACACTTTGATCTGACAATAATGAAGAACTTTTATAACAGAAACAATCATGAGATAGTTAATTTATAAATCATTAAAGATAAAAAATTGAAATGACAGTAAATTTTGGTATACTTTTTCAGTGATAGCAATACCTTCTATTGAATATTATATCCTTCCCTTATTGATTACATCTGTAGTTGATATGGATAACTTAAAAGAAGAAAGACATTGCAACTTCATAATAAACAATTGTTTATGATGTATTGATAATCATCTATCAACCTTATGAACCTAAAATATTTCCACAAAGGTCATAGAAACTCTAAAACTAACTAAAACTAAAATAAAATTAGAACAAAAATAAGTCTTAATAAGAAAATAAAATCAGATCAGATGATTTATTTTAAAACTGATGATCTGAACAACATTAAAAATACCCCACCTCCCCCAAAAAAAATCTAAAATAATTGTGCATAAATTTTAATGATTTATCAAGTGAGATTTTTATCTTCTTTCCATATTTAAAATTGTAAATTTTAATTATTTTATAATGCAATAATCTATTATATATATATATATATATGAAAAAACAAAAACAAGTTACATATATATATATATATCATGCATTGTTTATTAGTAATAACTATATGTTTATCTGCAAAAACAATGTGCATTATACATATATCTCAGATTTAACCACATTATGAAATCATTACATTTAAAAAGATAAATGATGGTAACTTCTATGTATAATGATAGTCATTCTTGAAAACAAAATCCAAATTAATTTTTACTGTTTATCCCTTTGCAGATTATTAAATAAATTAATGTGGTAATGTAAATAATGATAATATCATTATATATTTTGAGTTCCTAACTTAGGTTGTGCAAGATTGGGGCAGGTAAAAAAGCATTGTAAAACAATACAAAAATGTAAATTATAAAAATTTAACATCAATAGATATTTTTAATAATGATAGTAAGATCACATGAAAAAAGGACATGAATAACTTAAATTCTAACCAGAAAAAAATAATTAAAAATTAACGAGTGATAGATAATAACAAGATTCAGTGCTAAAATAAAAGAGTGAATAATAACAATATTTAGATTAAACAATAAAATCAAAAAAAGAAATGACAGTCATAGCCAAATTTTAGTTATTGAATAAAATGATAGAAGAAATATATAAAAAAATGCTAATCATAAGATGATAGAAAGTATTCAGTAGACCTTGGAAAAGATGAAAATAAATGGTTGGTATAAAAACTGACAATCAATAAATGCTGGAAAAAATTTACAAATTAGGAAAAAATTAAAAAAATGAGTGACATGAACAAAACTATAAATCTCTCAAGACTTAAAAAAAATGAAATATTGAAGAACATATTATCAAAGACATTATAATATTTAAATTACATAAGAAGAGTATTGGACAACATACCCAAAAATTCAAGGAAAAAGAAGAATGAAGAAAAAATTTAACCGAAAAATACGAAAAAGCATATTATAAAAAATTTTTTAAAAAAAAAAAAACGATTAAAAAAATACTGGAAAAAAAATCTTTCAAAAAAATTAGGCAATTTGGAAAACAATAAAAACAGGTTGTCATCACAGATATATTGAAAAGAGTGAAAAAATGAGAAAAGAAAAAATGGAAAAATAAAAATGATCAAGATATTGAAAAACATAAAGAAGAATACAGCTAAAACATTAAACAAAACAATAAGTATGTAAAGAAGAAAATAAAAGACTGAGCTTTTATTAATGAGAGGGAAGGTTAATAGAGCCATTTAAACCTGAAAGAAGAATAAGATTGATTTATGAAGATAAAATAATACATACATTAAAATTCAGAACAAGTGAAATAAATAAAAATATTGCAGAGGAAATATAGAAAAGGGGCCTTGCATAATAAAAAAGTAAATTATCCACGAAGTTGAAGGAGGATAAAATATACAAGATCTGTTTACTCAAGATGTTGTAACAGATAAATAGATAGCCAATCACTTTCTTAAGATTAAAATATTCAAAGAAGATGACGGGGGGGGGGGCATTTTTACAAAACCATACCTTAGAAATAATGATAATAATTCTTAAAAGCAAATTTCACACTGTCATCTTATAATGTTTTGCAGAATTTAAAATAAATTAATATCAACTTAATAGTAAGAATAAATGAAAGAATTTATTACTTAGGGATACATAAAAAGTTTGAATGCTGTAAATATCAGAATTGAAATTAATCTAAGAGCTTTATATTACAAAGTCTGTTGAACTACCATTGCACTACACCATGCAGTGCTATTTTAAGGTAATTGAACACTAATATCCAAACATACATAATATCATTAGGTGACAATTCCATTACAATATGTGTTGAATAAGTAATATGGTGCTAATTTAATAAGCATTCTCTGAAATGACAAACTTTCCTGCAGCAGTTATTTATGCATTTCGTTTACTTGTCAATTCTAATTTGCACATGAAAATAGATTAATTTTTCATTTGCAAAGTACATTTGAGAATAAAATACAGTGCATGGTATAATCAATACTTGGAAAATATATCATTCTGGAGAATTTATGTTTGACTATTTTCATGTGAAGTTAAAACTAGATAAGTTTACATATGGTGATAGGTCATTAATTGGATATATTATTATTCCCACAATTTTCTATTAGAGATATATATTAATGATAGATTTAGTATTTTTTACAGATGAATTGTGATGCAACATTAGATATAACTTTGAATAATTCACATATTAATTATAGAAACTGTCAAAAAACTGTTATTAGTCAACCAACAGTGTTTAAATGCTAGCCTAAGTTGGATCATATAAGAATAAGCAATTTTTTAATAGGAAAAATTAATTTACCTGAGACTTTTGAAAAAATATAATGCTTCTATATGTCAAGCTAACAAAAGTAAATCCAACTTTAATTTTTTTCTAAAGCACATTTGAGCAATTCTCACATGTCCCTGTTTAGGAATAAATTTAAAAATTGCTTTTTGCCCAGTAACAGCTTGCTGGATGCGAAATTACCCAAAATTATTTTATAATGTTTACAAATAAATCAACAACTCTGTTCCAAATGTAAATATTCATATGAAGATAAATATTACACAGAGTAAAAAAAATAGTAATTCACCAAACACTTTCAGTACTATATACCAGATTCATGCTGACTAATTTCAATGTTCAATTTAAATGAGTAGTCATGAATCTGGTATACAGTATCAAAAGCACTTGGTGAATTTGTACTTTAATTTTTATTTTTTTTTTAAATTTTTTACTCTGTGTAACATTTATATGTTTATTGGATATTTATGTTTACATATACATATAATAGAAAATTATTATATATAGTTTTTATAAGAGAGAATTGCTTAATTATGAAAATATTTGAAAAATCATGTTTTTTAAAACTTTCTCATAATTAAAGTAACAATGTCTGTACTATTTTACTTATTTAAATCTAAGATATTAATTTCAAAAGTTTTCAGACTTTTCTTATAATAGTCTAACAAAGAAAAATTACTATTATTGGGTGATAATTTTATTTTTGAATCCAGTTGAATGTGTGTGTGTATCTGTGTAAAAGAATATCTTTTGATTTTTCTATAACTTTTGATTTTTATGTGAGGCCATAAAGAAAATGAGTCTAAGAAATTCTTAAGGTGAACTTAATAAATTTATAATATTGCACCTGCTATTACTAAGTGGCTATTAGAATGGTAAACAACAAAAATGGACTACTCACCAACACGTATCAGTTTTTTTTATTGGCTTCTCTCTCCCAAGTTTAAGATCTAAACACCATGATTTTTTTTTCATTTTCTTCATAGTTTTTTTAAAAAAAACATCAGACAATTCTTTATGAAATCATGATAAATAGAGGTGTACAATATAATCATAAATAATACAACAAAATTATGGCATTCATTTACAAAAGAATTAAAAAGTTGTCAGTTAAGACAAGGATTGCTACTGAAGGCAGAGAGTGCTAAAAATTTCCTGATTATAAACATAGATTGTCATTATACGATTATAATTTATTAGCTATCTAAAGTTGTAAATCACTTTCAAATAATAAAAAAACATTTTAAAATTTGGAAAAAATATATAATATTAAAAGAACAATGTTAAAATTATGCAGTTAAGAAAAAATGAAGAGGTAATTGATTTTAAAAATAAAAATGTACTTTAAAAACACAAACATTGAAAACACAAAATAGAGACTTTTTATAACTAAAAATAAAAAGAATAACTTTGTGGAGATTGATAATATATTTGATAAAGTGTCAAGATTAATTATTAAACTTAATGGACGAAACCATAAGCAGATAATTTAGATTTATGCAATAACTAGTTCTCATTTTGATAAACAGCAGACGATTTTTATTTAAACTAACACAACGTTTTTAATCGGACACATTAACATTTTAAAATTATCATGAGATATTTTAATACAGATTGGAAAACAATTGATAGGTAAATAAAATATTAGTAAATTTGGCTATGGAGTCCGAAATGAAATATTCTTGTGGAATTTGCAGGATTCTTTTTACATATTATAACTTAAAAAAACAGGAATAGATATGGAAGCATCCCAATAAACGTAAAACAGAGCTGGATTATATTTAGTTTTAAAAATATGTTATTCATGATTATAATGTATTTAATAATTTAAAGCAGGAAATGATCAATGATTAGCGAGACATAAGTTATATATATATATATATATATATATATATATATATATATATATATATATATATATATATATATATATATATATATATATATATATATATATATATATATATATATAAGCACATCTTGAGAGGAAAAAGTTTATTAAAATAATTGCTAGAATAATTTCAGTTAATTATTTCTAAATTTTAGGAATATTTCATTAAATCGAAATTAAAAATTTCCAATTGTTTTAAAATATTGACATATTTCAATAATGATTCAGACTTGAATACATTTTATAAGAAGAAAAATGCTGCTTTACTAAGGACAGCTACAACAATTGCTAATAAAAGAAAATTATCAATTCATCAATAAATATTTAATTGAGACAAGACAATATATAAATATAAATGAAAATATTTTCAAGAGATCTATGTAAGAAATTGTTATGCCTGCAGTTTTGTAAAATACGTAAAAAAAATAACAATAAGCTGTCGTTATACTTTAGATATGTAGATTATGAAAAAAAGTATTTGACTGCAGAAGCATTTTTATGGAGATTAAAGTATTGAAACAACGATATCTAGAAGTAGAATGTTAATAAATTTTGAATAATGTTTATTAATATGCAAAACAGTTGATTTGAATTACACTAATAAGAATAACATTGATAATAGTGTATTTATAGTGATTTTGTATTTAAAAAGAAAAAAACTACTGCAGTTTTATGGGAAGTATTTTATGAATTAAAATAAAAAATTATGAAGATAAAAATAAATTAAAGGTTGTTAATTAATCTAGATTATGTGGATTTTGTTATTGCTGTTTCTTTTTATAGAAATTAATTAATATTAAAAGAAAATCTGTACATATGCTTGAAAAATTTTAAATGAATATTTTACCAGCTTTTAGTTATGAATTTGAGATTTGAATGTTTAATGAAATAGCAATTCAGAAATTTTAGATCTTATATTAAATTATATAGAGTTGTAAATACGAAATAATAAAGAAAGATTGAAAATAAAATATAAGAGTAAAAAAATAAATAGCTATCATTAATATTGACTGAAAAAATGAAGAAGCTAAAATTGGATTTGATTAATGTTTTTTGGTAAAAAATATGACAGTAGGTTAAATTGGAATCCCAAAAATTGTAAAAGACCTAAAAAGAGATCATGCATAAAATGTATGGATGAGATAGAAAAAATATATGGAGTGATGAGCAAAAGAAAAGCTATGAATAATAGCAAATGATTGAAACATGAAGAGAATTTTATTTCATAATAGGCCAATAATTATTAAATAATTATATAAGTATTAGATTTTTATTGGTTTACAGGTGCAAATTTTCATGGGGCTTTATGTATTAATTTAGATAATTTTCAGCCATGATATAACTAGGCAAATAAACAAATAAAAGTTGGCTTTGCAAACTGAAATTTCATTATCTAGTAATAATATTTATATTTAGGTGATTACCTATAAACTAAAGATGGAATCAATTGTTATTTTATTTGCTACATCAAATAAACAATATACATCACGTTTAATATTTTTTATGTGTGAAAATTTTTAAGAAATTTTGATATTTTTGTGTTTTATATATAAAAAAAATATTTTTTGTTTAAATTATGACATAAAATAAAAGAGGTCTTATTTTCAGTTTGTAGATAAGTCATATAAATTATAATAATATCAGTAGATAACTTGATTTCACTTTTCAATGCCAAATTTATTTGGCCATTTTCAATAATAAATACCAGTTATGTTTTCACACACCTCCTAACTCTAACAAATAAATTAATAATACCAAAGACTGCCTCCCATCCTTGCTGACACCTCAAGTGGTCTATAATATTGCCTGCACTGAAAAATTTTGGAGATCATCATATTATGGTGAGACTAGGGCTTCTCTCTCCACTAGGCTATTGCAACACACTTATTCTTATAATAAAGCTTTGTTGGACACTGCTCATAGTTCAGTTTTTGTGCTGCACCGTGCTTCAGCTGGGCATGATTGCCAACTGGGAAATCCAGTGATGGTATGCGGAGAGCGGCATGATCTAAAAAGAAAGATAAAAGAAGCTTTCTTTATATCTAGAGATGGCAATGCCATCAATAGAAAAGACTCTTGCTACAAAATATCCAAGAAATGGAATGCATAATTATTTCATTTGCATAAATTTGCATCACTCCAAGTCAATTTATTATATTTTGTAATATGGCTATGATTATGAGGGCTTGAACCTTGAAAGCGCTTAGCCATTTAATGAATAAATATTAAAATAATATATATTTGCTTTATTTGTTTTTAGCTTTGTGTGCTTGTGCATGTTAGCACATTTTATATATTTTGATTCATAATTAGCCACAAAGTATAAACTATTTGCTTATATCATAATTGAAAATTATCTAAATTAATACATGAAAAATCCCATTATAACATTTTCCAAAATTTACATATATGCATTACATATTACTGAAGAATTATTTATTATTAAAATTGAAACATTTATAATGTAGAAATAATGTTACTTTTTATTAACTTATAAATTTATGTAAAAACAGTAAATTGTGAAATCAGAAACATTAGTGGCATAACACTTTATAACTAATTGTGAAGAAAATTGTTTCATACAACAATCACATTTGTATTTATTTTATAATTAACACCAATACTACATAAAACCAATTTAGATTATTATAAAACTTTTATCCTTTAGATAATTGTAGACACATATTCATTTATCAACAAGTTATTGGTTGAACACTAAAAGAAAATCCCCAACTAACTTCTGTTCTGAAAAATTTCAATATTCATTTGGCTTGAATTTAAACCAATTTGTTAGAATGACAAGTGGAAATGTCAACTACTTAACCATAAGCTTTTTCTAAATACAATCAAATTTACAAACTCTACATTCAAAATATTTGGATAAAACAAAGGACTCCCAAAATGCATTCCTAGTTAAAATCGGCCATAATTTGTTGGCCCAGATCCTACATCACACTTATCATCATCATACTTTAGTATTTATCCATAAAAATTATTTCATCCCATTTTTGATAAAATCCATCTTGATTAAATGTTTTAAAGATTAATATTAATCATTTTATTAGGCTATAAATTATTATTTGATTTTTTAAGCTCTTGTAAATATTTATTGCATTATTATTTGTATTAAAAAATATTTTACTATTTTTTCAACATGAACCGAAATCTTTGGTTCATCAAAAATTCACTTTAATTTAATTTTTTGTAACACAAAAAATAAAATAAAATAGAAATCTGCTCTGCTTTAAAAATAATAAATGATAATAATGAAATAAATGGGGAAATAGAAAGTATATTTTAAAACACACTAATTTTTGTTATGATTCTACTTTTCTTTTAACAATATTAGAAAAGATTTATAACCCTTTTATAATATTTTAAAATAATTACTACAAAAATGGTTTTAGAACAATCGAATGTAGATATTTTTTACATTTAAGTATACTGTTCAAATTTTGTTATAAACGGATTAATATTATAGCAATCTTAGTTTTTGGATACATATACTTGTAATATAAAAAGGCAGAAATTCTCAAAGCTCTTAAACAAATTTAAATACTATTTCTGCAGCACTATTTTCCCCAAAATTTATATCTGCCATACATACAATAGTAAATTTTTAAATAATAATAATATAATTTGGAAGTTTATTGAAAATTGACCATGAGGTATAAAATACAATAATAATTAATCATCACTGTCATTTTAGTGTAAACAAAAAGTCTCCACATAATACTTGACACTATATTTTATTATTTTAATGATCATTACTATAATTACCTCAATATTAATTTAGTTTCTATTCTTTCTTCTTTCAAACCAGTACTGAATTTATATTCTTTATAATTTCTCTCAAAAATCAGAATTAGTGCAATTCTTTTTGTTTGTTATCATTTGTTAATGGAATGATTATTTAACCCACAATTTTATAATGGATACTAATTAATAATGGGATAATATGGCTATTTTATTTGTCTCAGCTATAATGAGAATTTATTGTATAATGGTTTAATTTGTTCATTATTTAAATTGAAATGTTATTTTTTACATTAATCTGGCAATTAATGTAATACTGCATAGAACTTACAAGCTTATAATTCTGGGTTGTGAAGTGAGTCCTGAAGATTTTTTCAAGCAGCTAATGAATGAGTATTAACTTCATAATAATTTGGCTATTCAGATAAATTCTGATGTGCATACCATAGAGATAGAAAAAAATGTGCAATATTGACCACTAACAACAGGCACTGATATCATTTAATTTTTTTTCTTTTACATAAAACAATTTATTTTTACAGTAGAATAATTAGCAGTATGAATCTGGTAAATGTTATCAATAAATGTACTGCCACTTTTGGATGTGATTAAAGAATTAAAGAAATTGTCAATATATAATATCTAAAAAGAAAACCTGAAGTAAACTTTGGAAGTATTGGAAATGATATTGCTAAGGAAAAACTGATAAAAATAATTTAATCTGCAAAAAACTTAAATATTAATTTAAAAAGTTCAAATTTTACAAATAAAAAAATATAATAAAGATTTCTAGTAGTGAGCAAAACACTGTAAATTAGATATTAGTTTCAAACGTGAGAAATTGAATACATGTAAATAGACCATGAAGACTTCTTATGATGAGTTAATAGAACAACATCATATCATGATAAACTAATTGCATAAAAAATATTATACGTAAATGTAATATCATATCAAGCAATAAAAAAATTTAAGTTTTGAAAAATTTTTCAGATGTGAACATAAAAAAGCTTTAAAATGAAAAGCTAAACTTAGAAATTATTGATTTTTTGACTATTGATATATCATTAAAAAAAGAAAAAAGGAAAGAAAAATAAATTAAACATATCTTAAAAAATAAGATTATTTCAGTATAAAGTTAAATAAATATATAAATTCAGTGAAAACTACTAGTTTAAAAGTTTGTTTTAATTAATTTATATTAAATTGAAGTGATTAATATATAAATATATTGTAATGGTAAATTGGAAAAAGGTTGCTATAGAAATAAAAAAAAGTAAAGGCATACAGAATTAATTTGAATTATATTTGAAATGAAAATTCAGTAAATTATAACCATATTAAGCAATTATTTAAATACACATACAAAGTATACTAACTACATATATGATAAAAAAAAGTTAATTCCATTAACGTAACATCTTATTTTGAAATAATTCCTGAGGAAATAAAATATAAATGTATGCATGAGTGATTGTAGTAACCAGTAATATTATATTTGAAAGTATGTCCATCAATTTAAATATATTATATCTAAATTACTTCACAATATAAAAAAATCATACAATTCTCTTTTATAAATCAAACAATTCAGGTATAAAATTACCATGATAATTGACTTATTCATCTGGAGCATTTGAATTACGCTCCAAAAAATATTGTCCAACTTTATATTTATTTATAAACAATTTATAATCATGATAAATAAGTATAAAATCAGACAAAATTTTTGGTGTCAAATTTAAATCCAATTCCTAATCCATCTAATAATTATGAGATCATCTTAAAAAAACATAAAGCGAAGCAAATCATAAAAAATGCAGTCATAAACATAAATCAATTTATGATATATATATAAATGATTTTTTGGGTAAAACCGTGTGTTATTTTTTATTATATACCAATATTTTGATGAACTACATCCGCCATTGTCAAGGTATAATGTTGAAATAAATTATATATATATATATAGTTTGTTAATTATTATATATATATATATAGTTTGTTAATTAGAAACTTCTAAGGCAATGTTTTAATCATAAAAATGTAAATGGAGCCTGGTATTTATAGATAAAAGTATTTTCAGATTCACCATATAATTTAAGAAATATATTACTCCCCATCTGGTTCATCTGTTTACATGTCTAATCCAACAAAGACATACTTTTATAAGTGTAGATTCCATGTCATGACATGCATCAAGATGAAGTAATATATCAACTTCTTTTATAATATTATCATCTTAGTTCCAAAACAATATTGATTTCTATAAAATATATTTTTTCTAGTCTCTTCACAATTCTATTCAATAAATTCAGATAAACAGCACATTTATGTACAACTTATATAATTAAAATACTTAAATTATTATGATAAAGTGTGTTATCTTTTTAACTTATTAAATACAGCAAGTGGTTGGAGTCTGTGCTAAATCTTAGTAACAAAACTCTTGTATATTGCTAAAAGGCCAACAATATATTTAATCAGTTTATATTTTAATTAGACATCCATTCAAAAACAGCTACTGAAAATATTTTTCTATCACTATTTTACAAAGTATGAATATTAATCCAGGATAAATGGCAGTCAAAAAATAGCATTAGAGATCATGTATATTCAGAGAATACATTCATTAATAGTATGTGCTTAAATTTAAAAAAAAATATTTATATAGCAAAATATATGATTTTTATATAATTACACTTACAATCAAGAAATTATTAAACAGAAAAATATAAATATATAAAGATCATGGCAAAAAAATTGCAGCAAAATTTCCATTGTCTATAAGAGATACATTCATTAATGATATGTGCTGAAATGTATAAAAATATTAATGCTAAAAATTTGCCTTTTATTTTGTTTATATAATAAAATACATGACGATCTTTTATTTATTTACAAAAAAGAAATTAATTTTACAACTGCACCAATTTTGACTTTAGAGGGTGCGGTATCTCTCAGATCACAAGTTACAATCAAATATAGCTCACCCTTGTGAAACACACACATTATAATAAAATTGAGAGCCTAAATGTTATAATTTAACATTAGTCATATACAACTGCAAAGCTAATCATGACTTTGAATGATGTATGTATCTGATAAATGCAATATTATTTTAAAAAGAATTTTTGTTTACCTCATATTGAATATGACTTCCAGAGAGTTAATTGATAAAACAAATTACTTGAAAAATTTCATAAAGTTTACTTAAATCATTCTCAATCCTTTAAATGGAAAATATCAACACATTATTTTAAAGAAATTTTTCTAGAACCAATGCAATTGGAACTAACAATACATTCTAATTTTTATTCTACTTAAACTAATAACGTGAAATTCTAAGATTTCAAATTTACATTAACTCACTTGTATAGCTACATAGATGTAATACTAGATCAACATTCATATATTTTTGAGAATAACTTTTTCAATTTTTTGTCTTGAAATCTTAATATCAATAGAACATTATGTGACCTTATATGTATTTTCTTTTATTATTCCAAAAAAATATTGATATCAGCCTAATTGAGAGGCACCAACTAAAGTATGAGTTTGAACCTGTAGGTTTTTTTTAAAAAATTCATGCTATTTGTTTGAAAACTATAAAGAAGGAAAGGTATATTCCTAAATACATAACTGTATTAGTTACAGATGTAAATTCTAGTCTTCATTTATGAAATTTTTCATATGAAGAATGTAAAGACATATTCATAGGTTAGTATGTTTTTAATGATATTATATCCTCTCATGTATGACTTAAAGTGACCCATCTAATTAATCTTTGAAGTTCTTTTGATGCAGTAAGTTATAAATTTTCAATTATAATCGTATATTTTTAATTTTTTAATTTTTAATAAATTGCAAAAAATAGAAATATTCTTAAAATCAATTGGCATATTTTTATATATTTATATATCTTTACAATATTCATACAGTTATAAAACTAATGAATCACCACTACATTAAAAACTTTTGTTCAGGGATCAAACACAATCTGAAGACATTTACTTTATAGATTATTAAGAGTTACTTCAATCAAATAAAGGTGTGTACTTTTGTGTCAAATGTAAATGCATTAACTGCAGAAATCTTCTGAATATTAATAATTTTCTTAGTCATTCATCAAACTAGAAATTATGCAATATATTAGTCATCTGAATGTTTGTATTATTATTTTCCAATAATCAAAATATTTCTCTATTTATTATGAAATTCAGAATTTATAATTAATAATTTAAAAGATTTGTGATACATTTTTATGCCATATTGAAGTAGCTAAACTGGGATGTGAAATTTAGATCACAGACTATATATATATATATATATATATATATATATATATATATATATATATATATATATATATATATATATATATATATATATATATATATATATATATATATATAATTGTGCCCTTTTCTATAGGCCAGTAATAGTTCATAACAGTCAATTACTAAAAAATTTTAAATTTAGAATATGTTCTTTTAATATGGTAATTGTATTAATTCAATTATATCTTTAAAGTACAATTTGAGGCTAAAGCAAATACGTAGTATATAAAATTGTAGTGAATTATTTGAAAATAGTTATATAAAGCTTTAAATATTGTTTCATATGGTTGTAAAAGCTGGCTATATTAAATAACACAGCTATAAATATTAAAAGTATATTTAATAAATTCGATTTTAATAGTTTAAGACTGATAAGTTAATAAATACAGTGTTTAAATTTATAATCATATTTAATAAACAAAAATTAATATAGTATATTTTTAAAATAAACTTTATGATGGTGAGAATTATATTTAATTCTATATTTTCTAAATTGTTCTTCCAAATTTTTTATAATTATTTTATATAATATAATAAGTGTATCAATTTTATTAGTCTAGGCAGAGAAATAGATTGAAAATCGTCTGTCAAAGTTATTAATCAGGTGACTTTTAATGTATACTATCACACACACGCGTGTTTGAATTAATAACAAAGTTTAAAATATTTTAAAAGTTATATTATAGAATTGGATGGAATTATTGCCTATCATAAAAGTAAATAGTATTAAACATTAAGTTAATTATCGTATGTAATGTTTTAAGTAATGTAATAAAGACGAATACAGATATAATAAAAATTAAATATTTTATTTAAATAAAAATAGATAAATTGAATATTAAGGAATGGAATAAGTTATTAAATGTTATTTTAATAGTTATTTTAAAAGATTAAATAATTTAAATAAAATAATAATTGAATTAAAAGTGGTATTTTAAATAATATTTTAAGTCATTACGTCATAATTTCTAATTTTGAAATTCAATTCTACTATAAACTAAAAATATGTAAATTTCTTCTCAAGCTAAAGTAAGAATTAACCAATAGGAATAGGTATTCTTACAGACTATAAATATGATTTGCACGGTGGTATAAAGTGAGATTAATAATGTATTGAAACCGGAGAGAGGTAAATTATAACTATTAAAAGATAGTATTTTAAAATTTTTATTTTAGACAATTTTTTTTTTTAAGTACTTTCTCATAATTTATTTGAAAAAAAAAAACTAATTGATAATTTTAACAGTAACTTGCAAAAAAGAGAGTGTAAACTAAAAAATATTTTAATAATTTCGTTTAACATGCTTTGTTAAATTTTTTAAAGTTCCTTTATCAGTCGTATTTTATCTAAAAGTTTAACCTAAACTACTCAATAAAAATGGATATACTACAAAATAAAATGGATATAAATTGTAATACTGAAAAAATATTTGAAATATTTATTGATACAGCTTTATTTATGCATAACCAGAGAACTTTTTTGGTACATAAAAAACCACAGCTCGGACATCATACGGAGTCTAATGAAAAAATTGGAGAGGCATTATTATTTATAAGTTTATCCAAGATTTATTTTTAAATAGTAATAAGACAATTGTATATTGCATGAATCATTTTATAATATATTATATCAAAAGGAGTAAAATGTTATATTCTTTCTGAAGGTAACATTTAAAAAAAAAATTTATATCATATATTACCAAACGAAAGTTTAAATGTATCAAGAAGGAAACATATATAAAAAAGTGAACACATAGTTGAATAAAAGATGGATCTATGGAAATACAAATAGTACTTAAAAGTTTATCGAATATTTTAAAAGTTAAATTAGATGGATTGATGCATCGGATACACAGAGAATATTGGCAGAGAAAATACTTAAAAAAACTTCACGGGATTAATTAATATTATCATCCTAAAAATACTAAAACCAAGGATTATTTTCTAAATTTTACTTAATGTATTAATAATTATTTTTATTTTAAACTTTAACGTGCTTGGAGAACATTTTTTAAAACTCTAGAGAAAATGATAAACATTTTGGACTTATCAGGAACTATCGTCAAGAAAATATATAACTATAGTTTTGATTCTTTTTATTTTGTTAACCTAGTTTAAATCTAAATTTTTATATAAGATTAGGAAAAACATAAAAACATTAATTTATTAATATTAAAATTTTATAATATAATAATCTAATAATTTAGCTAAAAATATTTTAATATAAAGAGTATGGGTGTGAATTTTTTATATCTGCAATGCTCAACTGGATAAAGAAAAGCCTACTGAACACGATGACTAGATAAAGGTTATTGGTAATAATAATAACTATTAATAATTTATAATGTATATTTTTTTTGTTTTCTTTAGATCATCCATAAATTGGAAGAATGAAGTGTAAAAGTTTTTTTTTTTTTTTACTTATATGTACCGCATTTTACACAACATTTTAAAAAACATTATGAGATAGGATTGATTTGAAAATATGCATACGATAATTTTTTTTTGATTTTTTTTTATTAGTAATATAATCCAACATAACAAATAATTATGTGATTCTTTTAAAATTTTTATGTTGTTGGGATATTTAAATCTTGTCTAAGTAGATTGTATATGATTAGACATATAGAATAATGAAGCAAGCAGACTCTTCTTGTGGAACAGCTAGATTGTTTAACTATTGATGAATTTTATTTATTGTTTTGTAAATGCAGATAGTTATTTATCGATGTAAGATGTGGAAAATCTTGAGAAATAATGTTGAGATAGTGGCTTGGAAGTACTTAGTGAACAGGAAGCCAAGATGATGTATTTGTTTTTAAAAAATAGGATGTTATAAGGAATGGAAATAATATTTAGTCTTTATGTGAATATCAGCATAGTTAACAAAGCCTTATGACTTATACACATTTTATTTGGACAGTGTTTATATTTCTTTAAATATTTGATGTTCTAATAAAGCTGAAGAAATAGCTTTAACATCGTCCCTGTACTAGAGGATATTAGGCAGATAAATGTCCTACCTCTTCGCACTGTACCATGATTTTGAGATATGTTAAGACTAATACTCTAGCTTTCTTCCTTAATCCTATCTATATGTTTTTGCTATCTTTATTTAATGTAACAGCATCGTTCAGTAAGATATTTTAAAGGAAATAATAAATAATTTAGAACTTAGGTTATGCTATCGTTTTGTATAAGATTGGTTTATTTGCTTAGAAGGAATAGGACTCTATAACTTAAAATTGAAGATCCAAAGTATCCTAAGGAAAGAAAAAAATCGTAGACTATATTTTGAATTTTATTTTGGAAATGAAATATATATATATTTTTTAAAATAAAGCATCTAAACAAAGATATTTTCTTTAAAGTGATAATAATTTTAAAATGCTTTAGTATTATTATTTTTTTAAGAGAAAAATAAGTATTGCATATTTTAAAATACAATAGTACAAAGTAAATTATGTAAACAATATGCATAGTATATTTTTTTGTTATTGATTAACAGAAATATATTGATGATTACACTTATATCATACTAAAGTAAGGCTTAAAGAAGAATATATTATGATTAGTAAACATTGTGTGATAAATACTAAAATCTAGTACTGAATTTTGGATAATATTTTGTGTAACATCTTTGACTTTGCAAGATGAAATTTTTTTTTATATTTTGAGAAGTCCATACTCATTATAAAATTTTGTTTTCTATGGAATGTTTTCTAAGTATGAATTTTTTAAAATAAGATAGTTTAATAATATTAAGGATAAAATGCTGTTGCTAATAAAGTAGATAAATATTTGTAATAAGTTAACCATAATGAGAAACCAAATAATAACATTTTTTTTAATTTTGTCCTAAATCTAAATAAAGACATGATTGAAATATAAATTATTTTTTTATAACCAGGTAGATCAAACTGTAAAGTAAAAGAGGTTAAGGATATCCACTGTAAATAATGTAAATAAATTGTTTATTTTATTTGTTGTTAGTAATAAACTTTGTTAAATTTTGTTATTTCAAAAATTTTGTGTCCGATTTATTTATTTCTCCACATCGCTGCATGAAATCATGAAATATGCATAATAATCGAAACAAATATATAATTTTGCACAAAAGATAAATAGAGAATTATTTTAAGAATTTTAAATATTTTATTGGTATTCATTTAATTAAATAATTATAATCTTACATTGTTTTATTGGTCATAAATCAGTTATTGCAATATTATATTAAATTATATGCTATCAGTTGTCACACACATTTTGTTTATCAGATTATCATATGCTACCACGTATTTATTATATCATTAGATGAAGATATAAGATCATATTATATTATTTCATTATTTTATTATGGTAATAAAAATATAACGAAAAGAAAAGATATACAGAATTAGTTAAACAATGAAGAATACTATTACTGTTATTTATTATTATTAGTTTCAGTGTAGTAGATTATGACATAAAATCCCTTCTCATATTTTACTACCATATTTTTAAATTAACTTAGAATAAACTTTATGAACCTGAGATTATTTTATTGAGGTAGATTATTAAATAGAAGATTAAGATTTAATTATTAGTTTAATCTTAGTGAGTAGAAGTTATTAAAGTCGTAAGAATACTATGAGTTTGTTATTTGAAATAATAATAAAGGGGGGGGGGGATAGTGTTCTTATGCCATTGAGGTAGTATCCTGTAGGATATTGGCTCAATGTAATCTATCTTGTCACATGTATTTTCACTTCAAGTCTCATGAAAATATTAAATATTTATTTAATTTATTTTTATAAACTGAACCTTATTCGTATTGTAAATTTGAGCTAGTGAAATATTTTAATTTTAATGCTGAATATTTTAGTTATTAATTATTATCTGAGATAGAACCCGTTTTATTTTATATCATATATTATCTGGAAGTGAAGATGCACGAGAGCAAGGTTAGAATATATATAGTTGTAATAATAATAATAATAATAATAATAATAATAATAATAATAATAATAATAATAATAATAATAATAATAATCATCATCATCATCACCATCATCATCTTCAAATATAACAAAGCAAACAGAAAAATGGCAAATCAAATGGAATAAACAAAATTATTTAAAATAGCTCAAATAGTTTACATATACAAAATGTATAACAGGCTTTTGATGTTTTAATAATTAAATCTGACATAGAATTCCTGCTAAAATTAATTAATAAAGAAATTCTATGAGAAAGAACATATCAAGAAGATAACATTTTCTGAAAAGTATATATATATATATATATATATATATATATATATATATTATGTTATATATATATATATATATATATAAAACATAATAAGATTTCACAAGAGTGACAGTGTTTATTTTAAAAACTATTATTCTCAAATATATTTCAGCAGTAGTCATTTCCAATAAACAAAATTTTATTTCTGCATGAAAGCAATTTTAGATATAAATAATCGTAAACTTTTAAATATAAAGATTAATTTTAAAGAATTTTACATCAAAATAATTTTGTTCCAACATTAAAACTGTTTGTCTTTTAAAATAAAGGAAAAGAAAATCTAAGAAGTTAATTTCCCAAGAAAATGAGGTAATTTCCATATTAAAACGTAACCTGTTTCAACATAAAACAAAATTTTATTTTTTGAAAAATGGTAGTTACCACTCTGTATAATAATCAAGAGGAATTTGAAAAACACATATTAATAAAATTACCACATTACTTATGATTCAATTCTATGCAAATGCCAAGTTGAAATTGCAAAAATATTTTTTCACTAAAATATTTTAAAGGCTTTTGCTCCTGTGAAAAAGAAAATTATCATTCTACAATTGCAAGGAAATGGAAAGCCAACATAAACTTTGAGAACATATTTTTATTCTTATTATTTCTGCAATAAAAAAACTATATTCATAGATATGATGAAATAAATTTAAATTTCCATAATGATTTCTGCTTTCAAATTATGTCAAAGAATTGATGTTTTTGTTAAATAAGACATAATAAATGTTTATAATTGACAAACAAATTTACAAAGAAATCAACTCATCTGTCACATGACCTAATTTAACAAGCTTGTATTACAAATATTATATATAGAGCTCACAAATAAACTCTTAACAAGCTTTTCAGAATATCCCCAGACCAGTTTCTGCTACTGCCTTCCTCAGTGAGGCTTGCCCTGGTATTTTTAATCTAATGCTTGAATATCCCAGCATTTCACTAAAGAAACCAGTAGCAGGAACTGATCTGGAATTGGGGATATTCTACAAAGCTTGTTAAGAGCTTATTTGCAAGCTCTATGTATAACAAACAAATTTATGTGTATTATTTTAAATAGTTCAAATTATGTTCAAAAATTATTGTTTCCAATAAATAAGACATTCACAATATTAAAATGAAAAATATAAATCAAAATGTTCATTTGATTTAAAATAAAGTATAATAAACTTTCATTATTTTACAATACAATATATTTTTGTTGAATCAAAAAGAAAATATCAAGAATCAATATATGTGGTTTATTAAAAGTTTTTTAATAATGATAATTCCTTTGAATTTTGTTTTTTTAACTAACAAAAAGAACAGGCTGAATTTAAAAGGGTTTTAGATAGTGGATCACATCCAAGTATTGAGAGAATTTATAGAAAGGACCAATGAATATGAGTTGTCATTATGCTTTTAATTTGTAGGTTATGAAGCGGCATTTGATTCTATAAGCATTGTTTTAGTGATTAAAGCATTGTATCATCAAAATATAAACCTGGGATATTGCCATATTTTGAAGAATATTTATAATATGCAACAGCAACCATTGGATTACATAATTATACTAGGAAGATTAGCATTGAAAAGGGTGTACAACAGGATGACTCCATATCTTCAAAACTTTTAATAGCAGTTTTGCAAGAAGTATTTTGTGGATTAAAATAGGAAACTAAGGAAGTAAAAGTAAAGAGATATTATTTAAGTCATCTAGATTTTGCAAATGATGTGGTTATTTTTTGCAAACAATGTTTCAGGAAATGTAAAATTTATCATATGAAAATAAGAAAGTAGACTAAAGGCAAACATTAAAAAGACTAAAGTAATGTTCAATGCATTTTCTCAAAAGATAGAAATAAAGATTGATAATGAGGAGTTAGAAAAAGTTAACAACATACAAATACCCTGGACAAATTATTCCTACAGATGGAAACCTAATGGATGAAATTAATCATAGAATTAAACTTGGTTGGAGTGTTTTTGGTAGAAATAAGTTAGTATTAAATGTAAATATGACTATGTATTTGAAAAAGAAGGTTTTTAATAAATGTTTTTTTACCAATTTTTACTTTTGGATCTGATACTTGGACCATTTCAAAAGAGCAATACAGAGGCATCAAACCACTCAATGAAGTATGGGAATATATTTGTAGAAATAAAAAGAGGAGATTGAAAATGTAATACTTGTGTAAGAGAACAAACAGATGTTCATTGACATTATTGAAAGAATTAAGAGGCTGAAGTAGAATTGGGCTGGACATATTGCTAGAAGAGATGATAATAGATGGGCAGTTAAAATCTTAAACTGGATTTAAGAGCTTGTATCAGACCTAGTAAAAGACCATATGTGAGATGTAGTGGATTGGTAATGGTTGAAAATCATAATGATGTAATTTTATATTACAATGCAATTTACTTTATTATATTTTTTTATAAAAATATGTACGATTTAAATGCAAACGGAATTTAATTTTAAATTAAATTTCAAATATTTTCCTGCACAAGTATCATATTGATAAAAATTGTTGTCAAGATCCAAAATTTAATTTTTTTTAGAAATTTAAACTAAAAAAATCTCTTTATCTTTATAGTGAGATATTCTATTTTCTTTTAAATCTATTGAATTCTTGTTTCCTAGTATTTTTTGAAGAATGTCTAGTTTTTTTTTTTCTTAATTCTCTTTTATTTTATTGCGATCATAGGTTAGATATGTATAACATTTGTCCCAAATCTCTAGTCACAACTTTTATTTTATGGATTATTTTTTTATAACCTCGATACCTTGGTGATAATAGTATTTTATTTTGTTGATGTCACATTCATCTCCTGTAGTGAATGCATATCCAGTATCTAAAAAATTTAGCCACATCTTTAATAAATTTTCTATTTGCAGATAGCATGACATGATTAATTCACTCAGAATCATGGGAACTGTCTTCTCAGAAACTGTATGGGTGTTTTTATACTTTTTATGTTGAAATCGTTTTTGAGGTAAACTATACTTTTTAAATATTTGTGTGATATTGCAGTTTTTGTTTATTATTTAAAATATTTATTGAGACAATTGTCGTCATACTTTGTGCTATGATTATAAACTTTGTATTATGACTATGATAAGCAATGAAAATAAAACTATTACTATTTTAATTTTAAAACAATTTACAATTCATTTGCAATTAATTTAAAACAACATAAATTATAATTTACACTAATATTAAAATTTAATCTAATTTTTTTTCTAACATAAAAAATAATATTTCTATTTCTTATATTCATTTAAAACATTGTGCAGGCTTACACCTGAATTTACATATGCATATATTCATTTAATTAAATAAAGATGGCATTCTATCTTTATATATTCTATAGAACATATTATTTAGTATATGATATTTATAAAATATACAAATTATAAATATAATGTTATTAAAATATATTACCTGTAATCATGATAACATAACAAATAAATAAATGTCTCCATTTGAAAAACAGCAAAAGTATAAATTTCTTTGCAAAGTATATCCTCATTCGAAAATCATCGATAAAATATAAACACTCTCCTTGTAGAATTCACAGTTTGAGTTAATAATCATAATAATATTTTACATACATTTTAGATGAGCTCCGTTATATTAAATATTATTCAATTAGGTTGCATTTATCCTAAGAAATATACATGACAATAAATGTATATTCCTATCTTATTAACGTTTTATAAATAAAGACAATATTATTATCCATGTAATATGCAATCATATCTTAAAATTAATTTCTAATATTTCTAGTTATTAATATTTATTCATATAACATTATTTTTCAAGATGCTTTAAAATAATTATAACTAATAAACGTTTCATCTGTATCACATTTTCATCTGTTTTATAAATATTATAAATTCATTCAGAATCTCTTCTGAATTCACCCGTCAGCTTTTCTTTCCAACATATTTTCATTCATCCATTTATCTATGCCTAAATTATAATATCTACTGACTAATCAAGTTATTTTAAACTTTAAGTGAGATTAATTTTTTTTTCAAACTATTAAATATCACATAGTTTTATTTTTAATAAGACTTATTTATCACATTAATTATAGCATCATCATTTAGTCTTTTGCCATCGTAATAATATGTAAAATATCTCACTTTTCTCAAATACTTGCACACTGAAAGTCTACGTAATTATCTTTATCAAATATAAAGTCAATTAAAAAATTTTTATAACAGTATTTTATACAATAAGAATTAATAAATAACTGCCTAACATATCAATGTATTCCATGACAATTCCAATAACAGATATTTTGTCTTACAAAAATACATAGTTTATTAAAGAATTGCAGTTTGTCGAATCATCAGCCAAAATTTCAAGGTTCACTACTGAAATGTCTGTTACTGATGAAGAAGCTTTAAAAAGTTTATTCCATACTTAATTTTCTTTAAATACATTTTTTAAATTATTCTGTATCTTTAATAATACTTTATAAACTATTTATTACAAAATAATAAGTTTTAAAAAAAATTATACATTAAGCTGCTTTCTTCAACTTAAATAACATTTGTTTAATTTTTGTATTGGTCCACTACATAAATCTGAGAACTATTATTCATCAGTTTCATTTGAAGACAGTTTCTACTGTTAAACTATTAATCTAAAATATACAGTATTGTTTCAATTCAGCTTCTAAAAATTGAATAATTTTAGATTCAAATTGGTTAAATGTAATGAAAAATTAAAAATAATGTTAATAACTCAAAAAACATATAACAAAAATCTTTAAAAAATAGTCAACAATAAAACAAAAGAATTATATTTCAATCTGTGTGTCATTATTAAGTTCTGTAGCTGTCAACATAATTCCATGTTTCTTGAAGAGCAATCACTTTACCAAGCTTATTTTTATTGTAAAATTCAAAATTTTTCGAATCAAACTTTATATTTCAATAAAGTAGAGTAAAATGTTATTTATGAATGTAAAAAATTACAATAGATATATTTATTTACTTCAAAATCAATTACGAATGCATAGAAGATTTTATTTAGATTTCTGACTTTGTCATTTAGAAACACTTAATATGCAAATTACAGTCATTAGCATTCAACCACTTGTCTTGGAAAGGGATCACTTTCCCAAGCTTATTTTTCTTGTAAAATTTAAAATTTTTCAAATCAAACTTTATATTTCAATAAAGTAATGTAAAAGTTTATTTTGCCAACAGTGGTAGAAATTCAGAATAAACTTAATATATCAACTAAATAAAAAAATATGGTATTAATAATCATTAACTCAACAATCAATTATACAAGGATGTAGACATAATTCTGCCTAGTAGATTAAGTTTATTATGAATCTTCATCATTGTTGAAGGGTAATCTTATAAACAGCAAATATTTGAAGAATAGTTTGTTAATTCTATTCTTCAAATTTTCTAAATATATAAAGCATTATTTATTCATAGTTTGAAAGAGAATGGTTTGTTCCTTTTAATTACATATACATTTTGCTATGCCAATTTTATTTTACATATATATGAAAAATCCTATTTTGAAGCTAAAAATAAAACAGGGTTTATATAAGAAGGTTAATTCAAATATTTGAACCTTATTTAATTTTTTTATTGGAATAATATTCAGAACTAGGTTTGTGCTAACAAAAAGATAATTATATTTATAAAAAAAAATTTTCCATACTGCTGATGCTTAGCTCAATAAAAAATTTTGGGCTTAGTTTGCTTTTGTAATAGAGGTTTTAATAAAAGCTATTAATATCAATTACAAGAAGGATGCTGAGCATCTAGATTTTTCATTGTTTATTCAAGTATTTTACAGTAGATAATGAGCAACATCTTTAAAATCACATTCTCTTTTCATGACTAGTTTGGGTAGAGTGGTTTTCCAGTCAAATAATGTAACCTCTATTTATGATTTATAGAACTATTGCTTTTTAGTCTGAATTACAGACTAAATAGCTTTAATTTTTCTTTTTCATTGCTAGAATAAATTATAAATTTCTTTTCATAGCTTTATTATTACTTTTACACAATTGCTTAGCAAAAAACAAAATCATAACCTCTCTCATTTTTCTGAGAACATTCTGACAGAATTCTTTGTTCTCACTAGATTTAAGCTTTCAACTTTGATTTTGATATTAAACTATTATTATTTATCAGAATATAATAAATTTGGTCTCATTCAATAGATATTTTAGAAATTAAAATAAATTTTAAAAAAATCACATTTTATTTTTGAAATTATATTAAAAATTAGATTTTAATCAAAACAAAATGCTCTCACATCATCAAATTTAAGGTGGAGCCAATTCAATTTGTAAAATGAATGAAATCTTCTTTTTTTTGACATTTGTTTTAAAAATCTGAATGAATTATTTTTAATAACTGCTAAATCTATCAATTTATGCTTTAAAGGTTTATTTTTTTTTTGGTATTTTTTATGATATTGCTAAATATTATAATAATCTGCTGAATGCCTTTATTTCTAAATAGCAGTATTTCCAGTGACTGTAAACTCTATAGTAAGAATAATCAGAAGAAAATATTATTTTATATTTAAAAATAAAACATTTCTATAAAAATTAAATATGTAATAACATTTATTTTTGATTTTTAATAATTATTACACAATTACTATACAAATATAATCATAAACGTTCAAAAAAATCATGTATTTAATTTTCTCAACTATCATAATATTTTCTCTAAGTAGTCTTACAAGGTTTGATATTGCAATATATATAATGGGTACCCATCATGTGAAGCTTGAAAGACTTTGAAAGACCACCTATTCAATTTTCCTGCCATCTTTTGCTATTTTTTGTACTTAAAATATTAGAAAATAAATATATGTGAATTTTAAAGTTGTAAAAAAATGTTTGCAAAATTTTTACTAGAGAAAGAAAAATGCAAATTTAATTTCTACAAAAATTTTAAACAAGCTTGACCATTAGGATTAAAAAAACAGTTAATTACCACCTTTTTTAGTTATATTTTTAATTAATTTTTACTAATTATACAAGTTTTAAAAACAAAATACTTTTCATTTTCAAAATAATTATATTATGCCACTTTGAAATTACTGATGTTTATATACACACAATATAAACGTAAAATAATAACTTCACTAAATGCACAGATTTTTTTTTTTTGAAAATACAACCATTTTTTATTTCCATTGTATCTAAATTCATGTAGGATATATTTTTATAATACCCTTCATAATATATAAATACATATAAAGCATAGTTTTTTATTACAATGTATTAAAAAAGCCTCTCCCTTTTAATACTTGACCTAATTAAAAGACATTTTCAAACTTGTCATGATAATATAGTTAAATTTAAAATAAACAAACATTTATTTATATTTAATATTTATTTATGCATTTTCTTATCTATAGTTGCTCACCTATGTTTAATTTTTTTACAGAGATTATAAAGTATTTACTATTCTCAAAGATGGATTACATTATTAAATAAAGATTTATTTATTGTTAATTTATAAGACTATTTTTTTACTTAAGAAAGATGATTTAAAAATTAATAAACATATGTACATAATATTTATAAATTAATTTGAATTTTAACAGAGAAGGTAAATGTGATGAAAAAATATTCAGAAATACCAGATGAATATATAAAGTCAACTCTCAAGTAATAAACAGTTCAATATAAAGCAATAAAAACATTTAGAAAGAATTTATTTAAGTAATACTTTTGATGAAATCATAAACAAAGTTTATTCAATGTGATTTCCTGAAGGTTTGTATGATGTTTTAGTTGTATTTTTATATTGGACTATTTCCATCATCTTCTGTTAGTAATAGGACATCAAACAGGTCAGTATATGTGCAATGTTTCAAGAGGTATTATTCTCTTCTTTTTTTTCAGGTGTTGCTGGCCTTACCAGTAACAGTACTAGCATGGGATTCGAATCTGGACTCTTGGATTCTTGAGTATTGAATTTTATGGTAACATTTTAATCAAATGCACTATCCCACCAAAGGCAACAGTCAGTGAAAATTTCATATACTTATCTATGAGTTTCTTCCTGATTTCTTCACTTTTTCCTAAGAGTGAAGTTGATTAGTGGTTTCCATACATTATGTATAGTAACACTAGGTTTGGCTTATGGGATTGTTAGCGATTGTCATGTGAGCAGTTTCCTAAGGTACAAAAAAGAAAATTTAGAGATGCTTCTCACATGATAATGGCAAACAATCCCATAAGTCAACGTAGTGTGATTATATATAATGTATGGAAACCACTAATAAACTTTACCTTTAAAAGGAAAAAGTGAAAAAATCAGGAAGAACCTCATAGATAAGTATGTGAAATTTCTAATGAATGTTGCCTTTGGCATAATGGCTCAGTTAGTTAGAGTGTTACCTTAAAATTCAATACTAAAGAATCTAAGGGTCCAGGTTTAAATCTCTTGGTAGTACTTTCACTGATCAGTCCAGCAACATCTGAAGAAGCAGGGAGAATAATACCTCTCAAAACATTGTGCATGTACTAACTGTGTACCTCTCAAAACATTGTGCATATATTAACTGTGTACAGTTGAATTTTGGTATATTTAAATAAAGTTAATAATCATATTAGATGATAAAAATAGTCCAATACAAAGTTTATTTCGTTTTTTTTAATATATAACAGTTTAATCAGTGACTTTCTTTTTATAAATTAGAAAATAAATATTTTCTTAAATTTAAATAAATGATTATTTTTAATATCAAATAAATAAAATTTAAAGTAAAAATTATTGAATTTTTATAATAAATAAGTAAATTAATGGTAATTAAAAAGTCCAATTTAATTTAAATCATTAATTAGTTTAAAGTCATTAGAAATAGTTTATCAAACAGTGTTTCTGAAATATTTATAATAAATTAAATAATAAGTAAATTGATTCAAATATTTAGACATTGCAAAATAAAACGTATAAATTGCAAGAATAATCTATATTGTTTTCATAAATAAATAATAATCTAGTTCTAATTCTTAGTTGTTTAGTCGTCTAAACTAAGAGTAATAGACATCCTAACACCTCACTCTATTCCCATTATAAATATCTGATATCCTTAACTCACACATGTTCAGTTGAACACAAACAAATATTAAATAGTAACTATTAATTTTGATGATTTCTGATATATAAGTTACAAAACAGTCTGTATTTATGATGGTAAACATTTTTATATCATTTTAAAGCAACCAAAAAACAATCTGATGGTGCAATAATTAGCATGTTCACTTTCCATGCTGGCAATTCAGAGTTCCAAACCAGAATGATGAAACATTGAACATTTTTTATGAAAGAAGCTTAATTCGGATTGGTCAGAAAAGTATCAGTATGTTGATTGTAAAAGTAAACAATTGTAGTATCATAAAGATTTAACCATTATTGAGGAAGGGGATATTGCTAATTCCCAAATAAATAAATGGTTTTATTTGTTAACAAATAAGTAGATTAAATTGTTTGTTTGTAAAAATTATATTAGTTTTTTTTTTAAAAAGCAATATTTTTATTATATAGGTAAAAATAGGGGACTTGATCTCAGACTTTCAAGTCCTTTCACTATCTCATACTACTGATATACATGACCACGCACATGCAGAAAAGATAAATAATCACCAATAAATGTATTTTGTGCTAAACCAGCAGTCATCAGTTGGTCTAGATTACCATCTTCCATATATATATATATATATATATATATATATATATATATATATATATATATATATATATATATATATATATATATATATTTAAATCAATGCTAAGTCTATATTAAGATAGCAAATCTTTAAACTTTAATGGACAGGCTTCAACCCACTCCAACTCTTCAGCTGTCCATCCCATTAAAAATCTGATGGAATTCCCAAATCCCAAGCTGATGCCAATATTGTTGTCATGCCCATGTTGAACTGAAATCACTTTGACCCCTCATGTATAAGACAGCATCCATTTAAATATATAGAAGAGAGATGGTCAGAATGCAGGCTTAATATGTAAGATTTTTTAAAGAGTGCCTGGTATTTCAAATCTTATATATTAAGCCTGCATTCTGCCCATCCTTTCTTGAATGTATTTAAATGGATGTTGTCCTATACATGAGGGGTCAGAGAGATTTCAGGTCAACATGGGCATGACAATAATATTGGCATCAGCAAGGGATTTAGGAATTCTATCATCAAATTTTCAATGGTATTGATGACTGAAAAGTTGGAGGTTGGAGTGGATTGAAGCATGTCCATTAAAGTTTAAGGATTTGCTGTCTTGATATAGATTGAGCACTGATTATATATATGTATAGGAGATGGTAATCTGGACCAAATGATGAGTGGTGGTTTAGTATGAAATACATATATTTGTGATTATTTATCTTTTCTGCATGTGTATGGTGATTGTATCAGTAGTATGAGATTGTGAAAGGGCTTGAAAGTCTGAGTTCAAATTCCTATATTTACAATTAGGCTCCAGATTTAAGAGTACATGGTATTTCAAATCGTATATAAGTAACGAGAAAATATTCATTATTAATTTTCAAGACCAATTAACTAAACTTTAAGCATGAAAGATAAAAAAAAATCTATTATATAATTTCCAATGGTAGTCAACTTTTTATTTCAGAAACAGACTAGTTTTAAATTTTATTTGAAGCCTTTCATTTTTCTGGTGTCAAATTTCTTTGTTGAGAGTAATAGTATTTGGTTTTAGTTTTTTAATAAAACATTTCTATTTAATGCTTAAAAAAACAAGTAAAATTTTATAGTTCATTTTTAGTTAACAATTTTTAAGTAACTACTGTATTCTATCTCTGAAAGATTACATTTGTTATATATTTTAAAAGTAGAGCACTGTTTTATTTTTAAGAAATCTGACTGTTAAAAAATATATGTAGTGCCACAGAATTAAGAATGACTTTTCTAGTTTTTTTTAAATATATATATATAAATTATTAATATCATTTAGGTTATTTATTAATTTTACAATGCTATACATAATTACAATCCACTATTGATGGTTTTTATTGCTCCAGCAATCTTCTTTAGAACTACAACAAACATAATACAAATATATGAATACAAATATATATGAATATATAATTTTATATTTTATATATATTCTGTCTTATAATCATTATTTATATACTCATATACCGCATTATAATTATTAGTTTGTTATATACCCTTTTTTATATATTTATCAATCAATACTTCGGATAATCATATATATTAATATATTCTTATTAATTTTTTTAATATTTAACTCTAACATCATGTTTTCATATTTTTATATTTTACATTATTATATTAACATTCAATATGTATAATTTTCTTTAACCTGTAATATTTTTATGTCTATAATATTTTTATACCTATCTTCTATTTACACTTTCAAATCTTTATTATTATTGTTGTGCTATAGGTAGCCTCACTTTTAATTTTTATAAATAATACATTTAAAATAATCACGATTGTTCTTGTTTCAATAACAAAAGGATATTTAATTATTAATAAAGAAGAATTATAATTGAAAAAAAAATCTCATTATAAAACTTCAATCAAAAAATGTGTTTAATTTTTCATAAACAATAAAAAACATTTCTTTTTACCAGAAGGCTTTTAACAAGTGTAAAGTACAAACAGATTATTAAACAATGTTTTTCATTTGTTTTATTGTTTTTATTTCTATTAACATATAATAAGAAAAAAATATTGTACAAGTAGTTAAATATTATATAATGAGATAGTGTGTTACTATTTATTCATCTATTTAGAATTTAAAAAAGCCACTGACTATTTTACAATAAATCCATAAAATGCATTCATTATAAAAAGAAGTAACATAACATATTGCATAATTAATTGGAATTAAATAATAGTTCGAATATTAATTGACTAATGTCAGATCTTTAATTTTTTATTTGTCTCATCAGGAAGTGAATCAAGACATTTTCATCTCTCAATTCTATCACTCTGATTATAGACTGCATGAACATTGATTAAGCAATGCACTTATATCAAAGTTAATTAATTTTTAAAAGTTTGCATATTATGTTACATGTTTAATGAATATGAATTTGCTAAGATTATTAAACTCTGCTAAAAAAGGTGGATATTGGCTAATATATGATATCTGGGTAATGACAAAAGTTCTAATAGAGTAAAAAGAAAATGAAAAATAAATTTTAGTTACATTTGATAGAAAACTCTAGTGCTTCTTTAATTAGAAGAATAATATCAACTGTAATCTAATTATTATTAATATGTTGTTGTATCCCAAAATTCAATTGATTAAGCTATTCATGAAAAACCTTGACAAATATTAACCTAGAAACATGTAAGAATATTTTGTTATTATACATCAGAAAAGAAATGATAACAATCATATCATATTACATTTCCCCAGGTCAAAACATCAGGATAATACTTTAGTAAAAATGCTGACATCTGTGAATGAAGATAACTCTAAACAAACAAAAATATATTGTAATAATTACATTATTCAATTATTTAAGAAAATACCAAAACATGATTATGATTTATTTCCATGTATTGAAACATGAATATTTATAAAAAAAATCCTCCGAAGATTTTTGTATATAAAAATGTTCTTGAATATTATTCTACTAATTAATATACACAATTTTTTTTCTATAAAGCATAACTTAAGATTTCTTTTCCATATCTTTTTTTATACTATTACAAGTTTATCTATTACTAAATTAAATATCTTGCTTTCTAATTTATAATTTGAATAGTCGATATATTTTTTTTATGTTTGCATGTTTAATGTTATGTTTAAATCATATGTATTATTAATATTTGAATTACATGCAATTGGAAATATTATGGTTTTATCAAACTAGAAAAAAATGTGAAATTTTATTTAAAAACAGAAGAAAAAAATAGCCATTAATAGATTTGAATATTTAAATTCCATTTTTTTTTCTTTAATTGATTGGTTAAAATATTGTCAGTCAATACCATGAAATAATACTGGAATAAGTAATCGATAAATTTAAGATTCAGCCTACTTTACATATATCAAATAATGGTACATAAATAGTTTTAAAAAATACACTAGAAAAGAAAAAAATAAAACATTTTTGTACATTACAATATTTTTTTGTTTGTTTTTGTAGTTATTTTAAATTTATATTAAAAAAAAATGTTCTTCATTTAAAGCGATTATGTTTGGAAAAAAAAACTAAAATCTAAAACTTGAATTGTTCATTTATATTGGTTTATTATATATTTGTTTTTGTAAAAAATCAACTTTCAAAAGAAAATTTACAATTGTCTGTTTATTCTTCTCCTCCTCCCGTTTTCTCTTAAAATCAAATAAAAAATTGAAAAAACCAACAACAAATAATACTAAAAGTTTGAACATCAATAACAAGTAATAAGAGGATTTTATATTATTCACTAAATTTATAAAAAAATAATTTGTAAGTCAGTATTGATGTAATGATTTTATGAGAAATCCCTTCTCTAAAGTAAACGAATCTTCAATATATCACAGTTATTTCAGTATTGTTTCATGATATCAACTTACAGTCTTTTAAAAAAAAAATCACTAAATGTAAAATGGAATGTAGATACTCTAGTCCAACTGTATCTTAAATTAATTATAATAGAATTCTACTTTTGTAGTTTGGCAAATGAATTTGCGTTAAAAAATATTATTATTTTGAATATATAAAACAATCAACCAATAAAAATCTTTTAATAATGAATTTTCACCAGAGTTTAATCATTATAATTTACTGTATGGGGAAAAAAACACTTTTTATACATCATGTTAGACTACTCTCTCCAATTTTATAATATCATATCTTTTTTATATATATTTTTTTTTCTACTATTTACATCAAAGTATAAGGAGTACCCATATAAAATTTATTAAAATTAATTTTAAAAAAGGTGGATGTGGTAGGTTTGCATTAGATCCTAAGATCTAAGTGTAGTGCTCTCAGATCCAAGGTTCCTTACTGATGAAATCCACAAGCCAGAAACTAGTCTGGGGATATTGGAAGAGTATGCACTAGATGGGGATTTTATGCACAAGCCTTTTAGCATCCATTGATTATTCTAGTTTGCAGTGTGGCAATACGTATAGTGAGTTTTTGCCTGTTTTAATAACAGTTATAAGCAAGCATAAGAAATGGCGATCATGATTTTTATTGGTTTGAGTACCCATATATAAATATAAGATAAACTTTTTAATTTGTTGATTGGAATAAAAGTGATATAATTTGCTGTCAACTTATTTACTATTTTACCTTCTGTTTACATATTGTTATCTTTCAGTTTAAAAATAATAATGATAATGAATTAATATAATTTCTGTTTTATATCAAATTTTCTTATTTTCTCTAAAATAAATTATACTGAATGTCTAGCTTTACAATCATCTTCATCATATTTAACTATTGTCAATCAACAAATGAATGTTTTTTAAGTTAAATATCATTTGTATTACTTATAATTTCTTTTTTTTTATGCAGAGGCTAAACACTCTCTACAGTAGCACCAGGGATTTTATGCACAAACATTCTTGCATCCATTGATTACACTGGCTTGCATTGTGTGTTGGTGCTGTATTAAAAATTTAGCCTCTGTGTAAACAGCTTGTGTAAGCATAAATAATGGTGTTATTGTGAAGTTTTGTGAATTAATTTCATTTTTATATGAATCTGGTAAACAACATTTTTTATTCAACCATCTCATATGTTACAATATTCTGGAATTTAATTTAAAACTTAATATTTCATTCTTTGGTCATTTTTTAGTAATATGTCCAACTCACATCCATTTCAGTTTCTTTATTCTTTCAATGATTTCAGTGATATCTAATATTTCTATCACACTGAATTACATTTTTCATCTCTCTGTGTTAAAACTAATTACATCTTTTATACTTTATTATTTGAGTTTAATTTTCTATTGTCTGTTTTATTATGTATGTGAGATACACATCTATAGACAATCACTGACAAACATAGTATAAACATCTTTTCTTCCTCAAAATAAATTATTTGATTTTATTTTATCCAAAACTTTCTATTTGTTAGCAAACTCTTTTATTCTCATTACTCTTACACCATCTAGTGTAAGATTTAGCAATTAATATGGCAGCTGGTAATGCTTAATAAATCTTTATCGAGAGTTACCCTATCCAAATATTTTCAAACAAATATCTAGCTTATGGCTTTTATCAGTGAGGGACTTTTGGGATTTTTTTACACCATATATTTAGATCTTTGGGATTAAATGCATTTTTCATCTAGCAGTCATTTTTTAATTTTTGTTTACACAATCAAACTTCCAGCTCCCAAAAACTTTTTAAATTTATTTGCTTGTATAATTATATAGATCTAAAACCTGTTCAATTTCTGTAAACTATAGTGACACAGTCAACTTTCTTTTTGCCCAGAATTGATACAAAGTCAGTAATCCAAATTTCAGCCAATATACATCACATGATATCCATTTCTTATGCTTGCATATAACTATTCTTAAATCAGGCAAAAACTCATGATACATATTGCCATCACTGCATGCTATTATTGTTCACTATTACTGAGATATAGACTTTAAAACAGAAGGCATTACTGGATATTTGTAATTGTATAATGGATATATATATATATATATATTTGCCATTTTGCATTGAATATATATATATATATATATATATATATATATATATATATATATATTCAATGCAAAATGGCAAATATATTAGTTTTTTTTATAACATCTCAATGTTACAGTGTTTTAACCACTTTTAAATCCAGGTCTTTTTTTAATTAACTTATATCTAATGTTTTCTATAGATTTTAGATAGAACTTTTTTTTGCTTCATAAATAACCATACCACTATTGCAGTCTTCAAATTATCTGAATGAGCTTTATTATTTAGATATCTAGTATAAAGTTTTGCCAATAGTTTTTTTGTATTTTTATCTGTTTTTTTTTACAGTATGTATAATAATTTCATCACTTACTAGTATAATTTCATTCTTTATAGATTTATGTACTTCTTTGACTTATTTATTTAAAATATATAAATTTTCAGAATTTGCACTGTTTCATTTTTTTGTTTTTATTTCATAATTTGTTAACACTCTATTCTTATTGCTTAAATCTATTTTTTAATGTTGTTTTATATTTTTGAGATTTGTCCTTTTCTATAGATTTCTTTGATACTTTACAATTATATTTTCTTACATCATAATTCTTTGTCAATTTTTATGCCATTTTATAATAGTCAAAATATTTAGTTTGTTATTGTTATTGTTTTTTTTTTTTTTTGAAAAATCATTATTAAATATTTGCATGTTTGCTTATGGAACTGAAACTTGGACTTTTAAGAAAAATATAATGTAGCGAATGCTTACCCCATAATAAAGTATAAACTAATGCAGGTTGAGTATAATGAGAAGATATAAAAAGTAAAATACATAGTGACAGATAAGCAGAAAACGCATCAATAAAAGAACAAAGAAACTAAAATAAAATTAGGATAGAGATGTTACTAAAGAAGATAAACAAATAAAAAATAATCTGAATTCTAAGAGAAATATAAATGATCTATGAAAAAAATCTACATATATAAAATAAAGGATTTCTCTAGAGACATATGGAGAAAATTAAGCTATGGATTGCAGAAACTGGATTTATTTTAACTACTGAAATTGATCATTAAAAATTATGGATTAATATAAAAGTTTCATTTTATGCTATTAGTTTCCTATAGATAGCAAAAACTTTTGTGGTAAAAAGTACATAAAAAAGATAACTTATGAAGATAGATAAACAGTCAGATAGGTAAATAGGCGAGTGGATAAGCTGATTTAGTAAATGCTAGATAGATGACAATGAAGACGATTAGAATTATACTGTATATAAATATAAAATGTATATAATTTATATTTTAATAGGCAATTTTTTTAAACAGTTTATTTACATTTTTTTTACTACTAAAAATTAAGTAATTGACTTATTGCGTTTTATCCATTTCTGTTTTATTAACTTATTTTTTTTCTTTTTATCTAGTCTTTTAATCTTAGCTTTAGGTTTTTCCGATTTTATTTTGTCTATTTTTATTGAAGCAAAAAATTTCTCAGTTTATATATAAGAACTCTTTCCTTTCTTTAGCAGATTATTTAATTTACAATTGTACAGTTGCAGTTTGCTTAATGAAAAACAATACATATTTTAATTAATTGTTATGTTCCTTTGCATTAAATTTTTTTGAGTTATAAAATTTGATACTCGGCAAACATTTTATATGCCCAACTTTGATTTTTACTTACATATATTCTTAATATACTCTGATTTTTAAAAAGAAGCTTACCATATTCTTTTGTAATGCCTGATAGTTATGCATTCATAAATCAGTTTTATGATTAAATTTTAAAAACATACAATACATTTATTAGAGTTCTTTCTTTTTAAGAGTTAGGAGCACATTTTTCAATTAAATATAACCTCAAGTCTATAAAAAGATTTGATTTTATTAATTTTCTTTTCATTTCCTTCAGAATTGATACCGTTTATTAAAACATTGTTTTAATTCTGCATTTAATAAAATATATAGATACAAAAACAAATATATTGTTTTGATATTTATATTAATGCTATATTTGCAAACAAGTGTATTACAGTTAATTGAGATGCATGAGTTCTTTAGCATTCTTAGATTACTGTTTTTGTCAAATTTAATAATCAAAATAAAGTGTAAAAGCATAAAAATAATCATTATATAAATTAATTTATTTAAAAGTGAATGGTCATTTTAAAATGATGATTAACAAAATTATTCATTTAATAAATAATATATCAAAATATATTGCATATTATGTTTACGAAATATGGTATTTCTTTGATAAATGGTATAATTAGTAATATGGTATTTCTTAACTGCTTTAAACGCTTTAATTAGCACATTGCTTTATATATTTTCATCTGTACAAGAATTAACTTTCCTTGTATTAAATAAAAATTCATAAATTCTTGGATATTTAATTTTAACTTTTTATATAGAGTATTAGAAAAACACATTAGTAAATATATATATATGTTTCCGATTTAACTGTGCATACATTTATCTATTGTTAAAATTAGAATTTTATATTTTGACTAAATTACATCAGCAAAATCCAGTTAAAATATTAATTAATATTAAGAACAAAGAAATGAAGTCAGATGAATACAAAATTTATGCTCACACCTTTTATTCGTAACAAAAAAATAGTTTTATAAATTTGGCTATGAATAAATAATAATAAAGTTAAATTATTATTTGAAAGAATTTGTAAAAGATTATTACAAGAATAGTTAAAAATATTATTGCAAAAATATTTATCGCAATTCCAAAAAAAAACAAAACAATTTTCTAATGAATGCTCAAAAACCATTATAAATTCTTTCATGAAAAAATATTGAATAATATTATATCTATCTATCTATCTATCTATCTATCTATCTATCTATCTATCTATCTATCTATCTATCTATCTATCTATCTATCTATCTATCTATCTATCTATCTATCTATCTATCTATCTATCTATCTATCTATCTGTCTGTCTGTCTTTCTGTCTGTCTGTCTGTCTGTCTATCTATCTGTCTGTCTGTCTGTCTGTCTATCTATCTATCTGTCTGTCTGTCTGTCTATCTATCTATCTATCTATCTATCTATCTATCTATCTATCTATCTATCTATCTATCTATCTACTATCTATCTATCTATCTATCTATCTATCTATCTATCTATCTATCTATCTATCTATCTATCTATCTATCTATCTATCTATCTATCTATCTATCTATCTATCTATCTATCTATCTATCTATCTATCTATGTGTGTGTGCAAAAATGTTTATTTTTTTTTATTAGATCATAAGACGTTCTTCTTAAAATTATTTTAATCAAATTATTAATTTTCTCTTTTTTTTCCATATGTCAAAGCATCGTCCGGGAAGCGAACCCGCGACAACTATCTGAAAGCAACTGCTTGCTTGTAGGCAGCTGAGCTGACCTCTCGCTTACCAACGCTTATGCAGATTGATTTTTTACCAAATAGCTTTTGTTTTTGATTTATTACCATCTGCTGTTAGAATTAACTGCATAAAAAACATAAAATTTTGAGATCTTATTATATTTTTAGTAAAACAAATATAAATAAGTAGTACAAATGACCCACTTTTATCACACTGCATGTTCTGCACAAATTATGTTTCTCAAAAGTCGCTGTCATAATTTTGTACACATTTAAAAATATTTTTACATATTCATAAATAATTAAATTACGACCTTATTTAATAAAAAAAAATATAACTTATGAAGATAGTTAAACAGTCAGATAGGTGAATAGGCGAGTGGATAAACAGATTCAGTAAATGCTAGATAGATGACAATGAAGATGATTAGAATTATACTGTAGAAGTTTATAAAAAAATAAATAAAATAATATATTTATAAAGAAAATAAAAATGTAATAACTTTTATCTTGGATTAGAGTGTAACCTCTCTAAAGCGTTGATCAAAATCTGTTTGCATGTACTTACATAGGTGAAATTTAATAATTTAATTATTATTATCAATACAAAGACTGCTGTTTTAATGTCAAACAAGATGAAAATACTACACACATAAAAGCATGCAGTTTAATATTTATTATCAAATAATAGAATCAAATTTTATTTAAATAGTAAAAAATATTTTTAATAAATACACCACTGCAAGACAAATGCTACTCTAAAAATGTTTCATAGAGAAACCATGAAGGATAATCCAGTACTCATTAGATTTGATAATTGCTGGATAGTAAAAATCTGAATATTTTTTTTTTATCCTTTAGCTAAAAATAACCAGACCTTGTGTTGGTATAGCACGAAATACGTATATTGGTGATTATTTATCTTTTCGACATGTGTGTGATCAAGTGTGTCAGCAGTATGAGATAGTGTGGATAGTTGAGGGTCACGTGAAAGTCTGAATTCAAACCCCCAATATAATACATATTAAAGTGCAGGTATGAAAAAGCCTGTATTGTAGAAAAAACAAATACATATTAAAAACAGACTTTTAACAACTAAATAACTAAATTGCTATGAGTCATTTATTCTAGATGCCAAGCTTCTTGAAAAGAATTTCTCTCAATCTAGATTAAAATCTCAGATCATAGGTATGACAGACCTAAGTGTGTTTTACAAATTTAAGATTCATTAACACATATAAAATAATAATAAAATGTGTGTGTGTTTTTGTGATGGAAAATAAATTATGTTATACAAATAATTCATTTTTTTCAAGCGTTGTTAGCTGAGAAGTCAGTGCAGCCATCTTGCAAGCAAGCAGTTGTTTGCAGACAGTTGTTGCGGGTTTGCCTCCAGCTGGTGCTATGACATATGAAAAAAAAAATACTTCATTTCTTATTTAAAATATTAAAACTAAAAATGCTATTAATAAAAAAAGTTCCTATATATCTTTTTTCAATTTCATTATTTAGTTTGTAATAAAATACTGCATGAAAAATATGCAAACAATATTTTTATTTTAACCAGATGATTTTAAAACTATTTCCTTGTTACTTTGAAAATTTCTATAAAAAATATTCTTAATAAAAAGTGGATCTCAAATAAATGATATCATCATGGAAGTAAAATCTATGCATCATGTACATTCTGAAATACCATTTTAGTATGATATATGGAAGGAATTTCTAAATATTGTGAATATAAAAATGTTAGGTCACCTTAAAAAAATAAAAATCAAAGCAATCAAAATAAAACAGTTTCCATTCCCAGAAAACTCCACAAAAAATGAAAAGAAATGGTATAAGTCATCTAAGACAAATAAACCTATCTAAATGAAAAAAAAAAAGTTTGAATTGTGCAAATTTATGTATTTCAATATTACTAAAATATTCAAACACTAATTTCTTATTATTCTTAACAACAACTTTTTTTATTGTTAATGAAGTTTTTTAGTTGCATGTTAAAAAAATAGTTAATAATTTATAATTGAAACATACTTTTCACATATGTATAAAAACATAACTTTATGAATATAAGTAGAACTTCAATAATTTAGGAAGTAAAGAATGGTCTATAAGCAGAACAAAATTATAAGAAATTAGTAAAAGTTTTCAAAAGCTACCAATCATTAATTTTTATCATGAATTAAGACTTACATAAATAGAACTTTACTTAATCTCCAATATACTGATATATGCATTTTTATCATTTTTTATATGTCAAAGCATTGACCAGGAAGTGAACCTGGGCCAGCTGTTTTGAAGGCAGCTATGCTAACCACAAGGCCACCAACACTTGACTGATATATGCATATTAAAAATAAAATTAAAAACAATATGGCAAATAGATATACAAAATATTTTGACTAATGTGATTGTTAAGTTTTTCCTTTTTTAGTCTGTCACAGAGTACTTTTTTTGTGTCATATTTTTGATATCTATTTTACTCTACTCTTACAAACTTTAATTCTTTTATTGAGACTAAATTTACTCTGATATATATAAATTTTATGACAACTACAAGGTATCTTATAAACTGTACCAGGAATAGATTTGCAATCAATTGAGGCCGCATTCAGACTACCCAATAAAAACTATTTTTATAAATCAATTTACTAACTGATATCTTGTAGGGCAAATAAATAAACTCTTTATTCACACAATCAATTAAATTTATTATTATTAACTGATTTATAAATATTTTTATTAAACATAATATTCTTAATAAATTCAAGATTATATCTTAACTCAGTTTAGTCAGAACCAGTTTGACTCCTCTAAATATAATTATTATTTTCAAAATTATGAAGTCTTCCATTCCTATAACAAAAATTCCATAAAAAAGTTTCTTATGAGTAAAAGATTGATAGCTGTCTGGTCTGTCATATTTCTTAATTTTTTTCTTTAATAAAATAACTACAAAATAAAATATTATCACCTTTATCAACATTTAAATTTAAAAATTTTAACTTATCAAATTGCAATGTACCCTCCTCAAAAGCAAATTTAATATTAGAATGAAAAGTATTCAATCTATCAAAAAATCCTTCAATTTTTTTTCCAAAACAATCATCAATATATCTTACAAATAATTTTAAAGAACCAGAAAAAATATTATTAATTATTATTAAAAAGAAATGTGTTTTGATAATTTAAATATTAAAAACAATTACCAGACAGTTAATAGAAAACAAAACAATAATGCTGTATTTTTATATTGGACTATTTCCATCATCTAATATGTGTGTTGAATGTCTTTAGAAAAGTTTAATTTTAGTTAAATATTCCAAATGGATTCAATGGTTAGCAAACAGGTTAGTATATGCACCAACTGTTAATAATACCACAGCAAACAAATGTTAGTAATATCACAGCAAACAGGTTAGTATATGCACTAACTGTTAGTAATATCACAGCAAACAGGTTTGTATATGCACAATGTTTCAAGAGGTATTTTTCTCCCCTTTTCTTCAGGTGTTGCTGGCCTGACCAGTGACAGTACTAGCATGGGATTCGAACCTGGGTCCTTAGATTCTTGATTATTGAAATTTAAGGTAACACTCTAACCAACTGAGCATCCTGCCAAAGCGTTACCTTAAATTTCAATAATCAAGAACCTAAGGACCCAGGTTCGAATACCATGCTAGTACTGTCACTGGTCAGGCCTGCAACACTTGAAGAAGAGGGAAGAAAAATACCTCTTGAAACATTGTGCACATACTAACCTGTTTGCTGTGATATTACTAATAGTTAGTGCATATACTAACCTGTTTGGTGTGATATTATTAACAGTTGGTGCATATACTAACCTGTTTGCTGTGATATTACTAACAGTTGAATGCATTTGGAATATTTAACTAAAATTAAACTTTTCTAAAGACATTCAACACACATATTAGATGATGGAAATAGTCCAATATAAAAATACAGCTAGAACACCATCATCACAAACCTTCAGAAAAACAATAATGTGTTTCTTATTGATTTAAAGAAATTTTAATATTTTATTGCAGACAAAATTAAGGTTATTTATGATTTGCTATTACAAGACTATATGTATTTTGTATGTAATGATGTGTTTTATAAAATTAATTATTGGTTATTTCTTTTTACTATGTTATGTCTATTTTAATTTTTTATATAATGTTAATAATAATTTTTCTGGTTCTTTAAAATTATTTGTTAAATATGTTGATAATTGTTTGTTTGTTATACAAGAAGTTAAATTGAATGATTTTTTGATAGATTGAATGCTTTTGATTCTAATATTAAATTTACTATTAAGAAGGGGGAGTATATTTGAATTTGATAAGTTAAAGTTTTAAATTTAAGTGTTGATAAAATTGATGTTTTATTTTGTAGTCATTTTATTAAAGAAAAATATTTAAAAAATATGGTAAGGCCAGACAGTTGTCAACCTTTTACTCACAAGAACCTTTCTTTATTGAATTTTTGTTATAGGAATAGAAGACTTAATAATCTATAAAAATAATAGTTATATCCAGAGGAGTAAATTTTCTTCTGACTATACTGAGTTAGGATATAATCATGAATTTATTAGGAATATTATATTTAATAAAAATATCTATAAATCAGTTAATAATAAAGATATAATTGATAGTGTGAATAAAGGGTGTATTTATTTTTCCCTACAAGCCATCAATTAGTAAATTGATTTATAGGAAAAGTTTTTTAATGAGCGGTATGAAAGCGACCTGGAAGAATAGCCTGCATTTAAACTCATTACTAAATAGTTCAAAACAGTTAATTGATTGCAAAACTAGTCCCGTGATAGTTTATAAAGTACCTTGTAGTTGTCATAAAATTTATATAAGACAAAGTAGATTAAGTCTCAGTGAAAGAGATAAAATTCATAAGAGTAGAGTTAAAAATAAATATTAAAACTCAGCTTTGTATATACATGAACTGAATACAGGTTATAAAATATTATTTGATACTGCAGCTGTTATTTTTTATGAGAAAAGTGAATTGAAAAGAGGAGTAAAAGACACTTTGTGATATTTTTTTAAATCTGAGATTAGATATCCTAGGGTGTAAAAGAAAGTTGGTTATTGAAGTGAATATTGGGAAGACTATTTTGTTTTGTATATAATGTTGCATGTTTAGTTGAATTCCACTTGAGATCTATTTGTTAAAAGATGAAATCATGTTTGTGTAAGAATTTTAGTAAAATTTTGTTTTGGCTAGTATTGTAATGTTATATGAATTTCTATTTTATTTTAAATTGCTAATATAGCATTAGACAGTATTTATTTTTTATACATTAAATGTTTATTTAATTTTCCAAGAGTTTATAATACTTTAAGAGAAATTAAAATGTATAACAAGACTGCAGACAATTGTTCAACCTTATCAATAATAGAAATTTTAAATCTGTTGTCAAGGCAATTTTTTATTCACAGAGTTTATCTTGACAATATATTAAAGATTTCTGGTGTTGATAAGTTTGAACCAATATCATGAGATTTATATCTGTGAACCATATAGCTTTATACATAATCAAATTCAATATACATAAGTACAAACAAAGTATTTTTTATTTAATTATAATTAAAAATCATTAAGATACATACAAAATATATTTAAAATATATAGAAAAGTTTAAACTCAGACTTTCAAATGTCCCACAGTCATTTACTCCATCTTATTCAACTAACACACATTGAACAACATATATGTGAAAAAATTAATGATCTCCAATATACATATTTCATGCTGAACATGTAATCATCAGTTGGTCCATATCATAGTTAATCTGGATTAAATTATGAGTGCTGGTTTAGCACAAATACATATTGGAAATCATTTATTTTTTTGACATGTGTGTGGTCATGTGTATTGGTTGTATAAAATACTGTGAATAGCTGTGGAGAGCTTGAAAGTCTGAGTTCAATTCCCTTCTAAATTATATCAATTTCAGTATAGAAAATACCCTATACTTGTATTTAAATATTACAGTATATAGATAAAAGATGGAGTTGATTTATTAGTACCATATAATTACCATATAATTGCATCTAATAAGGATATATTCATCTTTAATTAAATTTTAAATTTATAACTAAAAATATGATAATCGTTATCCTAACAAATATTCAATAATAATTATTATTCTAGACTCACATAAAACCTTGCTGCTTCTGAATGTCAGGACAGGGAATGTCATATTCAGTCCCAAAGAGGATGTGGGGGCTAATATTTCTCAGATGAAGCATCATATATACACAAATGCTAAGTGGGGTTGAGAAATCTGGAATAGGTTTTCTAAAAAAAAAATTTAATTATTATCATGGATTTTCCACTAAGTAAATGGTTTTCCAATCATGAAATCTGTGTGACATGCTACCCTTTATTGCCAGGACAAAGATTTCTTGGCTTGATCCCCTAAGGACTGTGCAGGACTGACATTTTTCAGGCTGAAAGCCATGTATACACAGCTATCAGATAACACTAAAAAATTTAAGATGCAGTTTCCTGGGACTTTTGAATTATTTGCACAGGTTGTCCATATAATTGATGATTTTTGAACAATGAAATTTGGCAGCATAGTGGCCTACCACTTTACTGCTGCTTGTTATCAATACAAAGATTAAACAATCCAATGGTAAGTGTTCTAAGTTTAAACTTGGAAATTTCAAATTGATAAGCAAACAGACTGTTTTTGAAATTAGATGCAGGGATCCAGGTCAATTCAAAAAATTTTCAGTAAATGGAGGGATTTAACGTCAATAAAATCAAGAAGAATTGATGCCACCATGTCAGATAATCAAGAGGATGGCATCAAAAAATATTCAATGACAACCAAAACTTTAATCTACATAAATACTTATGCAAGTGTAACAAAAACAAGATTGCAAATTTTAAACAATAAAAAAAATATAAACTTATCTAGTAATAAAATGACACCAAGATTTAGAAAAACAAACCAACAACATAAATAAACTCGATTTCAAAACACAAGAAACCCAAGATTAACCATACAAGACATCAATCATACCATAGTATAGACTATGCCAAGTACCTTTATAAAAAAAAGAAAAAAAGTTTTTTTTGTACTGTATGCATATGTAATCATTGAATACTAAATGTGAATTTATGTATAATTTCTCATTTAAATTTATGTAAACATGTCTTGCATTGGTGGTCGAGAGGTCAGTGTGACTGCCTTACAAGCAGTTGCCTGGGTTGCCGGTTTGCATCCCGGCCGATGCTATGACACTTGAAAAAAAAAATTACGTAAACATGCAACTTGCATAAATATATGTAATAAAAACATCACTGAACTTTAAATATCTAATTATAGGCCCCTTGTAAAAATTGCAACCCTTTCCTCTTAACCTATATAATTTTATACATAAACCAATTCATAGAAATCCAATGAGCAGCATGAAAACATATGTATGTAAATAGTAACCAATGTATAATATCTTTTTTTTTCATATATCAAATGCATTGACTGAGAAGCGCCTGCTTGGAAAGCAGTTATGCTAACCACTAGGTCACCAACGCTTGACACTGTATAATTTCTTTAGTTCAATGAAGTTCCTTTTTGAAATAAAATATTATTAATAATATATTTATTTAAAGAGGGTGTTGTCAAATATATGAGTTTAAGAAATTTGGAATTTGTAAATATATTATTTGTTGAAATGTTGAAGTTAACAATTTAAGGCAATATTTAAATTAAATATTAAACATAAATATGAAATTAAAATCCGTAAATTGTGTCTAAATTTTGTTACAAAGCAATCACTTCAATTAAGGTAGAACAATTTCCATAAATGATTTGTTTCGCTTTTGCTAAATTATATTTTATTTCTTTTTAAAATCACTATTATTTTTCAAAGAAATAAAATAATTTTAAACAAAAAAAATGATATTTCAGTTTATTTTATATTTAGAAGCATTTTAATAGCCCAAGTGAGTTATGTATAAAGTTTTTTTGGAGATTCACTTGAATAGTTATTCTCCTTTAATTATTAGAAGTGTGTGGGCATATCCTCAAAGTGAATATCATTATATGCTAAGTAAATTCTTAAAAAAAAAAAAAAAAAGCGTAAACTTGAATTTCAAATAAATGTTTTGTTTTTACTTATTTATTAATATAAATTAATTATACTAATGATTGTTTAAGATCCATCGAAAAGTAATTACCATATTTTCAAAATTGTATAGGCATGTTTATACATTGAACATCACATGATCACCATTTTCTATGCTTACACCAGCTCTTGCATAATAGAAGAAAAACTCTCCACACAGTAGTGCCACCCAGAGCAAGCCAAGCCTTTTTGCATTCATTGATTGCCCTAGCTTGAACTGCATGACACCACTGTATGGAAAGTTTTGCCCCCTTATATCTGGAATTTTATTTTAGATGAAAGCACAAATTGTTCTATTTTCTATTTTTTTTTTTTTAGCACTTAGCATTCAATCATTATTTTTTTTTAAGATATTATAAAAAGAGAAAAGAAAGAATGCTTTTTTTGCTCTATTAGTAACCTATAATGTTTAATAAAGAAATAAAAAACAATTTATTAATTACAGAATATCCATTAAAATTAATGAAAATATTATATTGTTATATTTCCACAAAGTTAATATTTACAGTGATTCTAGTTATAAATTTTATCCATTCTTACTATCAAGTCATCCATTTGCTTTCCAATATAGGTTATATCTAATTCTTAAATAGACATTTTTACTTTCTTTTGCCTTCAAATTTATAAATTATAACATATAAAAGCAAATGTGATTTATAAAAAAATATTTTAAATATACTAATACGTACTAGCAAAAATATGAATTATTTGAAGACACATTTTAATAAATTATATCAATCAGATATATAAATCTTTAAGTGATGTTTAAAGTTTACATCTGTGCTAGAGATAATCTCTAGTTTACTGAATGATTAGTAATAATCATTATTGTATTTATCTGAGATGGATGGTGTCAAAGTTGTGAGTGGAGTGAGTTTAATAGTTGTAAATACAAATGTAACAATTTACTATAGATAAATACTCTTCATATAATAAAGATATTTATGAGAGATAGTGATCTAGACCAACTGATGAGTGCTGTTTCAGCATACATCTTGGGGTCATTATTCTTTTATTATATCTTTATTTATATGAATTTAAAAAGAATGTGGGAGTATGGATAAAGATATTACACATGGAAAAGAGAAAGATGAATAACTCCATGTGTCTGTATTAAAAAATAAAACAAAATCAGATATATTAATTTTTAACTGATGTTTAAAGTTTATATCTGTGGTAAACATAATCTCTAGTTTAGTAAATGATTAGTGATAATCAGTAATGCATTTATCTGAGGTGGATGATGTCAAAGTTGTGAGTGGAGTGAGTTTGACAGTTGTAAATAAAATGTAACAATAAATTACATCAGTATACAATGCCTTTTGAAAAAAAAAAATAAAAAAGTTTTATTTTTGTAAACTTATTCATGATTAAAATACAGCCTTTTACTTAAAAAAATATTTCTCCAGATTTTTTTTAACAATCATTAACCCTGTGGAAGTTGTAGCTAATCTGAAAAAAAAACAAAACCCACTTCTTGTTAAATTCTGTTACATATATTAGGTGTATAATTTAAAGAGCATGATTAGCTACATATTAGTATATGGTCAATTTTAAGTGAAAACAATAATCTGCCCATTTGCTTATAACACATATTTTATGGGAGTGTTTAATATTCAATAACAAATTGTATCTGAGAGATATTATTAAATCTGAATGCAGTGTTGGTGTAAGTGTGCAAGTATTTATGTCTTGAGCATAGCAATATTATTTGTGATGACTGTTTCAAATGTCTTGAAAATCTAACTATTGAAGATTATGATTAATTAATATTAAAGATATTCTTTGACTGTATTTTTTAATTATATCCATGTTTCTATTATTTGAAAGAAGTTGTATATATTTATATTTCATTATTTAATAATTTCTATAGTGTAAATGAAAATAAAAAACATGTATTTTATTATTTAAATATAATATTTAAATACAAGTATAATGTATATACTTGGAGTTTAGATCTAATTATAGGGGACTTGAATACTATAAGATAGATTGGATCACTAAAGGGTGCTTAAAGTTTATGTTCAAATCCCTTATAATTATTTAAATAAAATAAATGCAAATCTACATTGTTTTCCTTTTTTTTACTATGTCAGCCTTATACTGATAACAAATATATCTCTTAGTTGCACACAATTTATACTAACAATTTTTTGACTGCAACCATCAATTTACATGTTAGCAGATATCTTTGAGTAATATTTATATCCAATATATTGATTCAAATAATATTTAGCATTTAATGACTATTTTGAAATTATAAATTCAGGAAAACATAATAAGAATCTTTTTAAAAATAAAAAGTTTTAAAAATCATACAATTTATACTTAAATTATGAGCTTTCATAAATATTATTGTTTAAGTAAATTTTAACAAAAAGGGCATTTTTTTAAATGTTTGAAGTATTTCATAACGACTGCATTTTGTTTCAAGCATTAAAATTATTTATATATATAAAAGACATATTTTGCGGGTTCATCCCTGTTAAAATATTTTAAATATTGATATACTGATGTTTCGACTTGGTAACACAAGTCATCCACTGAGTGATAAAAGGTAGAAATACCATTGTAGAGGTGCTACAATCATTCAGTGGATGACTTGTGTTACCAAGTTGAAATGTCAGTATATCAATATTTAAAATATTTTAACAGGGATGAACCCGCAAAATATGTCTTTTATATATACAACCTGTGAAAATATTCCTATCAACATATATATTGTGCCATTACAATTTGGTCACTAGACAAATTTATAGTAATGTGCATGTAGAAAAGGTAAAACAAAATCATCATCACAATTTTATATAACCATAAAGGAAGTTGTAGGGCATCCAAGTTTAAACCCTACAAGGTCCAGTTCTAAAAGCTTTAAACAGAGAAAGAATGGGTCAACAATTACATGCTTTACTTGTTTGTGTGTTGATAGAAAGGTAATACACACATTTAAACTATTTAATATTTAAATTTTTTTCTTTAAAAAAAAAGCAAAGTTATAATGCATACATATAGGCAATGTATGTGTAAATTATTTAATTGTTTTATATTTCAAATATTAAACATTTTAACTTTCTTTAAAACTAACCTATGCTTGATCAATTCTAATATTTTATTCTATACTTTTATTTTGCTTTTCTTTAATTATAATTGGGATTTAAAAGTTACAGATTTAATTAAATAATTGGTTTATAATTCCTAAGCTAGCAATCACATTATTTAGGGTTAGTTCATGAATGATTTGAAAGAATGCAGGATGTGTGTACATTACATACAAAATTTTACATTTCCTAAATATTGAAAGAAAAGGAAGTATTAAATCTGTTAAATTATTTTTTTTGTACAATTTTTTTTTTTGTTAAAAGAGGAAATCTGTTTAATCAGATATCGATCTTTGTAGTAAATTTTTTGTAAATGATTGTCACTTTGGAGCTATAATTTTTGAAATTTTCTTATCAAGATCTAAAGAAGGAAGCTCAAAGATTTGAAGTGTTACCTGGATGTTAAAAAGAAAGAAAAAACAAAAGAAAGGAAATAAGAATTGAGTCTATTTTTTTTTTTAAAACAAAAGTGTCTGGAAAAAGGATTAAACTTTTCAGTTGAAAAATACTTTGGTTGAAAATAAATTAGAGATCTAATTAAAACAAATTTGTCCAAAAATAGCAAGTGATGCTATTTCTGATTGGTTAAGGTAGCTAAAAATTGGATATAAAAAGCTGTCTTGATTTATTGTTGTGATTGATTCAGATTATTAAACTATAATATTGAACGTTGAAAATATAAGAGATGGCGGGCTAGAAAAATTATATGTATATTCCATTTGCCAGACCATCTGGGGAGGCTGCACATCACATAAGAAAGTGGATAAAACCTACTGCCTGTATACCTGAGTTATATTATTATTGAATTAATTAAAATTTGCATATCTATCTTTAATATACTTTTATATTATCATATCTTAATTAAATTTATTATCAATCATCAAAATCAATATAGTTTTAGATTATATTAATTAAATAAGTATTTAATAAAATTATGAGACTGCGAAGTAAAGTTACAAAGTAATAAGCAGATTTACACTGAGTCAATATCTCCCAAGATACTGTCTCAATGGCATAAGAATACTACCACTACCTTATCATCTTACCACTACATCTATAGCATTCTTATGACTTTTAAATGAAATAAATTATCTTTAATAATACTAAAATAATTCCTAACTTTTAACTTAAAATATAATTAAATAATCTCAGGTTCTTCTAAGTTGTTTTAATAATAATAAATTATGTAAATAAGTATGATGTGGGATTTTATATCAAACTTAAATACACCTAACTTATTTTAATAATAATAATAAATAATACTAATCTTAGAGTGTAATTTAATCTCATCTATTTCTATTATATAATCAATCATTAAATGAATAAACAATCATATGTATATCTTTTATTTCATATGGTATCTTCATTTTAAAATAGATCAAAATCTTATACTTAATAATCTGTGGCAATAAACAATATTGTATTCTTATAATGTGCATTATAATCATCTTATGACCATTGCAATATTTTATGTTCATGTCAATCAATTCTTATAAAATAATGTTAAGCAAATATGGTATTCAATTCTAAGTAATAATAACAAATTCAATTTTGTGCAAATATTATGTTTATTTCAAATCATCTGATGTCAAAATGCTGAGGTGAAAAATAATGAAACTCGACACACTTTTAAAACAAATTAACAAATTTATTTACAATAACTTCAAATAAAATTTATTTACACTATTTACAGTTTTAGAATTTAAGAAAACAAATATAAACTGAACTAAGTAAGAAAATAATAATACAATCTGTTTACACTGTTATTAAATCATGTACTTCATAAGCAATTATACATTCCTTTAAATGCTATATTAATAATATTACAGTGTGTTTTTCCAAAAAATAGATTTTTAAATAAATAGTCAGTGTACTTTAATTATTACAAATAATAATATATGTCAAGACTATCTATGTAGCATGTGTTCATAATGTAGCTCTACTAATTAAATAGCTACATTAATTAAGTATTACCATTTATAATGTATTATCATGTATTCACTTTATTACTAGCATTGCTTAATATCTTTATATAAAATCAATATCTCTTTATAATGTAAAACAAATGATTGGCTATAATTATATTCCACCTAATGTAATTCCTGTTATATGTTTTATAAAATATGCATTCTATATCTGTATTATTCAAACATTAATATTTAAATCATTTATCAATTTTAAATTCATAAAACATTACATTAGATAAATTTTATGATTCCTTTCTGTGTAAAAATCATTATTTTACCCTATGTGCTTTACTAACCTTTCTAATAAATTTCTATCTATAAAACATATTCTAAACTTATTTAAAACATTTTCCGGAAAACAAATATCAACTTCAAATAAAATATTCATTATCCAAATTACTCATACTATATTGTCTATACTTAGTAAACTTTTCAATCTAAATATAAGCCTCTACCTAAAACGTAACTTAACTTATCTAATAAACAGAAAATAAAATAGACTTTTAAAATCCTTTTCTGACTTGCAAAAATAAAATAATTATTAAGATAAATAATAAACATCATTTTAATACTAAGCATAAATAAAAATATCAAAATTATTTATGAAAGAATCATATAATTATTTCTAAGCTTTTACGTAATGTTGTATCATGTTGACATTATAAATTAAAAACTTATGCATATTTTAATAAAGTTCGTTGTCAATATAATGTATGTGTTTTCATAAAATATCTATCCATTCATTCTACAACAACATAATATTCAGTTGATCTAAAGAAAAAAATATTAAATACATCAAAATTATTATACAATGTTTTACCATAATGATAATAATGTCCAGTCTGCTACCCAGTATTCTTCGGAATTTGCAGCTTCAGAAAACAAAAAATAATACACATTCATACTCTCAACATTCATTAAAATATTCCGTGTTAAATTAATTATAAAAATAAGTTTATGTAATTAATTATTATATTATTTTTTTAGTTATTATTTAAGTAATGTACCTATCCTACTTTTAAGAGTTTAATAATATTTAAATTTTATGTTAAATAAATAAAATAAAAAATCATATTACATATTCCAGCGTCGACTTTTGTTCTACCATAAAAGTTCTAACAAATATCCTACGTATAAAGTCAATAAAACACTATTTCCTGTTCCGTTGTATCACGTGTTTCTTGAAAGTTTATAATAAAAATGATAACGTTCTTTTTTTTAAAAATAAAAATAAGTTCCCACAAGAAAACAAAATAAAATTAAAAAATAGTTTATAAGTTCTCTGGATCCAGTTCTTCATAGAATATTATTTAAAAAGTTATTATTTCTAAATTAATTTATAGTTTATAAATTATTTTTCATTGAATTATTTTAATCAACTTGGCTTGCTTGGCTTAGTTTGACTTGATTTGGACATCCATGTATTACTTGCGCATTTATAAATAACATATTCAGGTAAGAATTAATTTCTCCATCTATAACGTCCAGCGTTTTAGATTACTACAATATAATACTTTTATTATATTACGATTTTAAATAATCATATTTATAATCTATTTGCCTTTTCAAATCGTCAATATTTAGTCTTTTAAGCACAAAGACTTAACAAGGCAAGTATTTATAAAACTTACTACTGTTTCTTATATCTTTACTTAAGATATTCTTTAATTCTATAATTTGTCAAAAATACTTTTTTTTACAGAAGTATTTTTATTTCTTTAAAATATCTATTAATAACAGACAATAGTAATTTAACTTTAAAACTATTTATAGTCCAAAATACTACTTTTCTCCATCTTATAGTTTTCTGTACTAATCCAGCGTCTGTTACTTTTCTAGCATAAAGTTTCTGATATATTTCTCCGATACGCGATGTTTCCATTGATTATTTGTACGTAAATTGAGTTTCGATATTGAGAAGATCAATAGGGAATTATTAAGTTACTACTGCATACTTATCATTTAAAATTATAAAATTATATACAATAACACTCTTATGATTTTAAAACTGATTCTTAAGAGCGTTTATAAATTTACTTAGCTATTTTCTCAATAGCACAAACGACTTAGAAGTTTTATTGTAGAGAGACCCTTCAACAATTGAATCCAGCTTTTATACTAGAAGAGACTCCACATCTGATTGGTACGTTTAAACAATCAAACTTTGCTTATTTACATATTTATCAACACACTATTAAAAATAAAATAATGACTTATTTAATATTTAATATTTTATCAAATTCTTTCAAAACAATATTTATCGTTTATTTAAATCTATTAAACATTCTTTTGAAATATTCTTTCTCACTTGATTTAAATCTTAACTTTTATAAGATCATTTAAAATAAACTAAATCTTTTTAAATACGTTATATTTTTAAAGTAATATTTTTAAAAATCAGATTTAATATTTTACATTAATATCTTTATTTTTATCTCGTGATAACTCACGTATTATTTATAAATTTTACAACATGATTTTTTAAAATAATTATGCAACTTTATTAGACAACTTCCACGCATGTGTGTATAACATCTGTTCTTTATAACACAAGAACGCTTGTCTAAAAATAAACTTAACAATTGCTTTTTTAAAATAAATATTTATTTTTAAAAATAAATAAGATATTATATCAGATTTTAAAATAATTATTTGATATGATTAAAATCAAATATTAATCTCAATTTAAGTACTTATAATTTAAAATATTTTTATTCACTTTTAACATATATTTTAAATTAAATAAATATCTTTATCTAATTTTAACTTATCTTTTAAATACTTTAGCTTTAAACATTTGTTATTAAATTTATTAATGCAGTATTACATCATAATCATCATCATTTTAAATATCTTCTCAATACCAACACAATTCACATATCAAATACTCATAGATTGCTTTAATTAAACTTATGGTAACATTACCACAAGCAAAGTCAACATCACACTTTTAAAATACTTCTTAAATTTAAAATTTTCTACTAGATTAGCACAAAACTTAAATGGTGACCCATACAAAAGGGCACATATTCCCCTCCTTCGGATAAAATTTTAAATTTAACCTCCATCTTTAACATCTTTACTCCACATTGATTAATTTTATCTTTCTTATCATCTAAACACTATAATAAATCATTCTATCACAAAGTTTTATAAAGCATTGAAATATCATTTTAAATCTCACTAAGAAAACACTTTTAAATAAACTACAATGACTTTCTTTTACTTTATGGATTAAGTTTCACTTCTCCTTCCTTATCTTTTAATTAGGTTACCTTCATTTCTCTAATATTTCTACAAATATCAAGTATTTAAATTCTTTTAAATACACCTTTATATAAGCTACTAAAAATACATATTATTATAGTTAATACTATATTTTAAACTACTCTATGTATTTTATTTATAACTTATTGCTAATTTCATTAGCAATCTTATAGATTATCATTTAACAAATCTACATATTTCTCTTTTAAAGAGATTAACCTGATCCCTTAAGATTAATCAATTTTATGATCACTACCATATTATACATTAATCCTTCATAAGATCCACTTATAAGTACTTTAAACATATGAGTTTTATACTCTCTAACCTTATTATTTAGCTTTTTGCTTTAAAATATCTATTGTAATAGCTAATTCCACTTTTATTTAGTCATTCTGACAAAACTTATTTCTTTTAAACTGTCATTTACATATTTTGTAAATTTCTTCAACTAAAACTTTATTCACTATGCTAATTTATTATATAATAAATTATTTTCTTTATGTCAAGCATTATATTTAAACATGACATTAAAATATTTATTCATATCACTTTGAAATTATAACTCACATCTCAGATGGAAATGGAATTAAATTCCTTGCATTACACATCACTTTTTCCCCATCTAGTGTGGTTAACATCAAGGTATTTTCACCTTACTTTGAAAGTTGCAAACATAGAAATATCTTATGTTTGTTTTACAAAGCCCAAAAAAAAAAAATAATATAATGCCATAACACATTATCAAACACACATTTTCTTTAAGAATTACCTGTCTTAATTATTATATATCTTCTTCTCTAAATTTAAACTTTAATTCTCTTTTTTTTAATTCAACTTTTTACTACCAGTTTTATTATCTGGTCTCTTCAGAATTGTGGTCACACCACTTGTAGAAGGCTGATTATGCAAATCATCACTTCTATCCCTATTTGCATTGTACTGTATAGACTTTTTAAAATATGGAGACATCTTATCTTTACCTTTATAATTAAAACTTCTCTTAAAGCCTCCAGAAGATTTTATTCCAGTATGGACACTAAGACTTGCTAATGGGTAATTATTTTTATCCCTATTTACTCTAATCCCATTATCCATAGATAATTCTGATACTTCCAGAGCATCCAATATTTCGGAGACTCCTTCAATTGTTCCACGGTCAGCAACTATTAGCAACTGTTCCACATGCTTTGGCAAGTTGTGCCTAACTATTCGAACAATTTGTCCCTCCGATAATGGATAAGCAGTCAAAGTCTTCAAACGAACGGCTTGACTTCTGAAAAAACTGGTGTAGCTGCCTTTGCTAACTTGGTACTTATCTTGGGTAATTTGATACCGAATGCAATCCTGTTTGTCGGAGTTCCAAAAGCTCCCAATAATAACACATTTGAAATCACCATATGTCATTGGCTTCACAAACAGGGATTGCCACCAATCTTTAGCAACTCCATATAAATGATTGCTACACACGGCTACCTTCTCCTTTTCAGACAAGGAACATATCGAAAACAATTCATCCAGATTGTTTAGAAACTCCGAGGGATTTTCCATGTATTCCCCTTTAAATGGTTTAACTTTCATAAACCTTAAGGCCATAGAATTATTTGAACTACCCTCATGACTAATTACTTCTCTAGTTGGTCTATTGTCAATTTCCTTCACAAGAGTATTGTCTGACTGATTATTATTATTACTACTTGGCTTAATTAATTCTATATTATTTATTTGTGAAGAATCAACATAGTCAACATATGCTTTACTACTTATTTTTCCGGTAAACATTTCTGCCTTGGCATTACATATACTTTTCATTTCCATTTGATCATATACTTGCTGAAATTTCCCTTCTAAGTCCATCTGTTCAAGCACTTGTTTCACATATCCTTTTTGCTCTTTTCTGAACTCATCTAGATTCTTGTCTAAAATTTCTTTATAACTGTTATTACTTTGTTCTATCATTCCTGCATGATCCTTTATATCCTTCTGAATACGTTTTATATTTTCTCCAACTTTCGATCGATATTTATTTTCATCGACCTTTTTGACATCTATACTCTTAAATTTCTCTACTAATTCCTGCTCTATTTCATTTTTTATGTCCCTTTTTGTCTGAATTATAGCACTCTTAACATCTTTGATATCTTCATTAAGATTACTAACTTGGTTCTTAACATCACCAATTTCAATATTAACTTTTAATTTATAATCCTCAATTTTTAAGGTTAAATTATTACTATTGATTTTACATTGATCAATAGATTCAGCTATTTGATCTCTTAGACCTTTAATTGTGTTTTCTGAAAATTCATGAAATTCTCTTTCTAGCCTTTCTTGATTTCTATCATCAACTTTTAGTATTTCTAATTTTAAAGACTCAATTACTTCTTCATTCTTATCAAATCTTATGTCTATACTATCCATTCTATCTTCCATTTTCTTATTCATATTTTTTATTTCATTCTTAATAGAATCATTATCTTTCTTTAAAGAATCAAATCTAATATTATTATCTTCTCTCATTTCTTCCATATTTATACTCATATTTTTCATATCTTCTTTTAAAGATTTACTCTCCTCTTTCATACTTTGCATTATTATTTTAAAATATTTCTCAAAACCAGAATGCTCTACATCTTTTTCAGCTTTCACTACTTCTTTTCCTACAGTTTTAAAAATTATCTCTTCCTCCTCCTCTATTTCACTATCCATATTCTGAGTATTTTCTAATACTATTTCTGAATTTGCTAATTTCTCTATTTCTTTGCTCTCCACACAACTATTATCTTCTACAACAAAATTTGACATTTCAACTTCTAAATCTTTATCCCAATTATTCATTTTTTTATACCTTTTTAAAATTCAATCCTAACAATATGCAGTACTTATTATTTTATATTTTTTAGAATACAATTCCCCATCAACCTTCCCATCTCCACTCAACTCACTTTTACAACTAATCATATAATAGTATCCTCAAAAACTCTACATTACTTACTATTAAATAATTATATAAATTTCAATAACAAAATTGTGTCATATCATTTATTTTTACACCTATGACCCACAGACAATTTGCACATAATATATAATATTAAATATCCATTTAAAATATTTCAAGAATTGATATGGTCACATTATAATATAATTATTTGCCACATTTCTATAATTTATTGTTTTATTAACTTAAAATCAACATAGTATTTAACTTCAAAGAATAATCATATTACAGATACCACATGAAAATATAATACTCTACTAATAAAATTTTTATTTTAATTTTATTTTAATTTTATAATCAACATCTAATCAATTATAAATATTATTATAAAATACTAATTATACTTATCACTTTATTCTCCTAACATATACTAATCCTAAAATTATATATCTTAATCCTTAATTAAATATTTAGCCTAAAACGTTGTGGCCAAAAACTTTCTTGACCACCTATCGGGCTGATAAAATTGTAACTTTAACATATCAAACCGATAACGTTTGAACATCTAAATCCTACTTAAACATATCATGCCAATAACGTTGAGCGCCAAAATCTTCCTTTTCCAACCATCGGGTTGATAACCAATAGCCGACCACGTTGCGCGCCAAAATCAACTTACCCTTTGTACCCTTACTTCTTGATATATAAAATAGTTTAAAATACAACTAGCTCAGTTACATTATTATGCTTAATTAAAATTTGCATATCTATCTTTAATATACTTTTATATTATCATATCTTAATTAAATTTATTATCAATCATCAAAATCAATATAGTTTTAGATTATATTAATTAAATAAGTATTTAATAAAATTATGAGACTGCGAAGTAAAGTTACAAAGTAATAAGCAGATTTACACTGAGTCAATATCTCCCAAGATACTGTCTCAATGGCATAAGAATACTACCACTACCTTATCATCTTACCACTACATCTATAGCATTCTTATGACTTTTAAATGAAATAAATTATCTTTAATAATACTAAAATAATTCCTAACTTTTAACTTAAAATATAATTAAATAATCTCAGGTTCTTCTAAGCTGTTTTAAAATAATAATAACTCATGTAAATAAGTATGATGTGGGATTTTATATCAAACTTAAATACACCTAACTTATTTTAATAATAATAATAAATAATACTAATCTTAAAGTGTAATTTAATCTCATCTATTTCTATTATATAATCAATCATTAAATGAATAAACAATCATATGTATATCTTTTATTTCATATGGTATCTTCATTTTAAAATAGATCAAAAATCTTATACTTAATAATCTGTGGCAATAAACAATATTGTATTCTTATAATGTGCATTATAATCATCTTATGACCATTGCAATATTTTATGTTCATGTCAATCAATTCTTATAAAATAATGTTAAGCAAATATGGTATTCAATTCTAAATAATAATAACAAATTCAATTTTGTGCAAATATTATGTTTATTTCAAATCATCTGATGTCAAAATGCTGTGGTGAAAAATAATGAAACTCGACACACTTTTAAAACAAATTAACAAATTTATTTACAATAACTTCAAATAAAATTTATTTACACTATTTACAGTTTTAGAATTTAAGAAAACAAATATAAACTGAACTAAGTAAGAAAATAATAATACAATCTGTTTACACTGTTATTAAATCATGTACTTAATAAGCAATTATACATTCCTTCAAATGCTATATTAATAATATTACAGTGTGTTTTTTAAAAAACTTAGATTTTTAAATAAATAGTCGTGTACTTTAATTATTACAAATAATAATATATGTCAAAACTATCTCTGTAGCATGTGTACATAATGTAGCTCTACTAATTAAATAGCTACATTAATTAAGTATTACCATTTATAATGTATTATCATGTATTCACTTTATTACTAGCATTGCTTAATATCTGTATATAAAATCAATATCTCTTTATAATGTAAAACAAATGATTGGCTATAATTATATTCCACCTAATGTAATTCCTGTTATATGTTTTATAAAATATGCATTCTATATCTGTATTATTCAAACATTAATATTTAAATCATTTATCAATTTTAAATTCATAAAACATTACATTAGATAAATTTTATGATTCCTTTCTGTGTAAAATCATTATTTTACCCTATGTGCTTTACTAACCTTTCTAATAAATTTCTATCTATAAAACATATTCTAAACTTATTTAAAACATTTTCCGGAAAAACAAATATCAACTTCAAATAAAATATTCATTATCCAAATTACTCATACTATATTGTCTATACTTAGTAAACTTTTCAATCTAAATATAAGCCTCTACCTAAAACGTAACTTAACTTATCTAATAAACAGAAAATAAAATAGACTTTTAAAATCCTTTTCTGACTTGCAAAAATAAAATAATTATTAAGATAAATAATAAACATCATTTTAATACTAAGCATAAATAAAAAATATCAAAATTATTTACGAAAGAATCATATAATTATTTCTAAGCTTTTACGTAATGTTGTATCATGTTTATATTATAAATTAAAAATTATGCATATTTTAATAAAGTTCGTTGCCAATATAATGTATGTGTTTTCATAAAATATCTATCCATTCATTCTACAACAACATAATATTCAGTTGATCTAAAGAAAAACATATTAAATTCATTAAAAATCATTATACAATATTTTTACCATAATAATAATAATGTCCAGTCTGCTACCCAGTATTCTTCGGAATTTGCAGCTTCAGAAAACAAAAATAATACACATTCATACTCTCAACATTCATTAAAATATTCCGTGTTAAATTAATTATAAAATAAATTTATGTAATTAATTATTATATTATTTTTTAGTTATTATTTAAGTAATGTACCTATCCTACTTTTAAGAGTTTAATAATATTTAAATTTTATGTTAAATAAATAAAATAAAAAATCATATTACATATTCCAGCGTCGACTTTTGTTCTACCATAAAAGTTCTAACAAATATCCTGCGTATAAAGTCAATAAAACACTATTTCCTGTTCCGTTGTATCACGTGTTTCTTGAAAGTTTATAATAAAAATGATAACGTTCTTTTTTTTAAAAATAAAAATAAGTTCCCCACAAGAAAACAAAATAAAATTAAAAAATAGTTTATAAGTTCTTCTGGATCCAGTTCTTCATAGATTATTATTTAAAAGTTATTATTTCTAAATTAATTTATAGTTTATAAAATTGTCATTTAATTGATTTTTCAATTAACTTGGTTTGCTTGCTTTGGACATCCATGTATTATTTATGCACTTATAAAATAATATATCCAGGTAAGAATCTATTTTTCCATCTATAACGTCCAGCGTTTTAGACTACTACAATATAATACTTTTATTATATTACGATTTTAAATAATCATATTTATAATCTATTTGCCTTTTCAAATCGTCAATATTTAGTCTTTTAAGCACAAAGACTTAACAAGGCAAGTATTTATTAAAACTTACTACTGTTTCTTATATCTTTACTTAAAATATTCTTTAATTCTATAATTTGTCAAAAATACTTTTTTTTACAGAAGTATTTTTATTTCTTTAAAATATCTATTAATAACAGACAATAGTAATTTAACTTTAAAACTATTTATAGTCCAAAATACTACTTTTCTCCATCTTATAGTTTTCTGTACTAATCCAGCGTCTGTTACTTTTCTAGCATAAAGTTTCTGATATATTTCTCCGATACGTGATGTTTCCATTGATTATTTGTACGTAAATTGAGTTTCGATATTGAGAAGATCAATAGGGAATTATTAAGTTTCTACTGCATACTTATCATTTAAAAATTATAAAATTATATACAATAACACTCTTATGATTTTACAACTGATTTTTAAGAGCGTTTATAAATTTACTTAGCTATTTTCTCAATAGCACAAACGACTTAGAAGTTTTATTGTAGAGAGCCCTTCAACAATTGAATCCAGCTTTTATACTAGAAGAGACTCCACATCTGATTGGTACGTTTAAACAATCAAACTTTGCTTATTTACATATTTATCAACACACTATTAAAAATAAAATAATGACTTATTTAATATTTAATATTTTATCAAATTCTTTTAAAACAATATTTATCGTTTATTTAAATCTATTAAACATTCTTTTGAAATATTCTTTCTCACTTGATTTAAATCTTAACTTTTATAAGATCATTTAAAATAAACTAAATCTTTTTAAATACGTTATATTTTTAAAGTAATATTTTTAAAAATCAAATTTAATATTTTACATTAATATCTTTATTTTTATCTCGTGATAACTCACGTATTATTTATAAATTTTACAACATGATTTTTTAAAATAATTATGCAACTTTATTAGACAACTTCCACGCATGTGTGTATAACATCTGTTCTTTATAACACAAGAACGCTTGTCTAAAAATAAACTTAACAATTGCTTTTTTAAAATAAATATTTATTTTTAAAAATAAATAAGATATTATATCAGATTTTAAAATAATTATTTGATATGATTAAAATCAAATATTAATCTCAATTTAAGTACTTATAATTTAAAATATTTTTATTCACTTTTAACATATATTTTGAATTTAATAAATATCTTTATCTAATTTTAACTTATCTTTTAAATACTTTAGCTTTAAACATTTGTTATTAAATTTATTAATGCAGTATTACATCATAATCATCATCATTTTAAATATCTTCTCAATACCAACACAATTCACATATCAAATACTCATAGATTGCTTTAATTAAACTTATGGTAACATTACCACAAGCAAAGTCAACATCACACTTTTAAAATACTTCTTAAATTTAAAATTTTCTACTAGATTAGCACAAAACTTAAATGGTG